>PVJD01003876.1:0-151312 GCA_004026545.1 Mormoops blainvillei
GGGAGGGGAGGGAGATTGATGAGAGATCTGTACAGGATACATCATCTCCTTTGTACTTTGCTCAATAGGTGATCAAGTTTATCGAGACCACATGAAGGACAAATAAAGTGCACAATCAGACGCCACTGAATGAGGATGAAAATCTCAGTTCTGTTTATACTGCAGTTTCTCACCACTGATTTTTTCATCTCCTCTCCCATCACTGAACCCCCACCTCCTTTCCTCCAAACAACACCAAGCTCCACAGGCTCAGACACAAGGAAGCAGTTTCAGGCATTCCTAACGCACACTTCACATCCTCAGGCTGGATGGGAAAACAGGTGTCAGCAATCTACCACTCATTCTGCAGGAAAAGAGCCAGACAGGATCTCTAATGAGCAGCAGGCAGCCCACCAACCCTTCACCACTGCAAGATTTACTTGATATTTGCAGCACAATGTCCTACACATTGCTGTTTGTGGTCCACAAAGAAGAGTTGGTTTACAAGTACAGATGCCTATGTGAGGTACTCTTCGTTTCTGTTGAGTGGCTCTTCCACTGTGAGGCATAACGGTGAGTTACACAACTGAAAGGGTGTTCAGTTAGCATTTATGTGCAATGCCCAGCTGCAAAACATTTCTCCCATGGTCTGCACAGTACTCCTTTTCCTCTCCAAGTTGCTCTTTTCAGCCATGAAAAGTGTCTGCAAACGGTATTATTTTGATAGCTCTGGAAACCATCTGGGAGCCAAGAAAGAGGTTTCCTTAGAGTGAGTGGAGAGAGCTCTAATTCCCAATCCTGCCTTACCAGTACACATTGCACTGGACTTAAAGGAGCCATTCTGCCAGAGCTGTTTGCTAGGAGTGACACTAATTAGGATAGCAAGAAAGGATGGTGGCCATCTCTCCAACTACCCCGCACTAAAGTTGAACCATCTGTTGCACGCATCATGCCAATGGCAAAGCCAAACCTGCAGGCAGCCTTCTTTTAGCTTCTTAACCATCGACAAGGTTAATAATTTCACAGTTGCTAACCATTAGAAAATTGACAGAGTAAAAAATATAATACGACAGGAGAGAACGGCTTTTTATTCAACATTTATCATTAACACTGTCTCATCCACAAAGCATCTGAGGAGGTTTACAATAGAACACACATTAAACAATGAGACTATTAAAGTAGAAAGCTTAATGCAACAGAAGTAAATAAAGAAAGATAAAACGTTGAATGGTGAGTAGCAAATGTCCTGGAAGCTTTTTGCAACCAGGATAAGGACTTGTGAAATTTTGGAGCTGAGCAGACATTGACGGAAGAAGTGATTCTCACTTTTGTAGGCACTGGAATCACCCGGAGGACTTGTTACAAAGACAGCTGAGCCCCACCCCAGACTTTCTGATTTAACAGTCTGGGGTAGGGATGAGAGCCTGGAATTCTCTCAAGTTCCCAGGTGATGCTGCTGCTGCTGATCTGCAGGCCGACCCAACTTTAGAGAATACTGATCAAGGACCCAGACATTAACAGCCATGGATACGTGTCAGAATCAGTTCGAGGGATTACATACATGAAGAGATTCTAATTCAATAAGTTTGGTGTGCGAGTTCAGGGATGCTTACATTTTAAAAGCTCAACAAAAGATAGTAATGAAAATTCCAGTTTGAAGAGCACTGATACTAGGTTAATCACTTCATTTTTTCCTAAATGGGGAAAAAAAAACGTTTTGGAATACATCTTAAATTTAAGATGACATAAAGAGGAAAAAAAGCATCATGGGAAAATTGGAAACTTATTGATTTATCCAGAGATAGCATTCCTGCATACTTTTCAAAGCATTTTGCAAGAAAGCACCCTGACAGAACATGGCTGCGCTCAGTAAAAACATTTATAAAGTATGTATAGTTGTGTCATCGTGAATAGATTTCAAACTAACCTAAGAGACCAGGCTAAAATTCAACTAATGTTAACTGCTCAAAAAGCCATTCTGCTACTAGATGATGGTGACACAGTCTTATATTTGATCAGTCCAACAAAACAGAGCTGCAGCTCACTTTAAGTGAAGTCTGTATTTTATTTTGTATAAAATCAGATTTACTCTCCCAAAACACAACTCATGGATGATTATATAAAATAGGATTATATATAAACTAGGATGATTATATAAACTTGCTTTACAAAAGAATTCACATGAACAGGGCTAGATTAAGGCCTTTACAGGTTAATCTAGATTAGAAAGATCATGGGATCCTCTTTTCCTCGCGCGTATATATGCAGAAACCTAAGTGTAGGGAATGTCAATGATGTTCTAATTTTTCCCCTTACTAATTTGATACTTGCTTTGGAGATATCAAAATTCTCACCATTAAAAAAAATGTTTTGTATCTTCTTGCTGATGCCATAAAGCACACACTTAGCTAACCTACTGAGTAACCAAATACTGGACATAATGTTTCTTTACATGGTCTGCTCCAGTGACAAAAGTATAGGTTTAAAAAGCTCAAATTTTATTGCTTGCTAGTATGTTTTTGGGAAGATTGCGTAAGCATCAGTTTCCTCACAGAGTTAAGAGCACTGAACCTCATGTAGAAGTATTAAATTCATACAATAAAGTAAAAACTCCTAGCCCACTGCTGTTATAATAGCTAATCAACATTTGCTTGCTACTATTATTTACAATAGATCAAACTCCCCTGTGGCCTAAAACAAGGTATACCTTTCCTACCAAAACAATGGGCCTACCAAGATTTGCAATGAAATTTTCAACATTAAGTGGCTATGCAAAATCATTTTGTAATGGATTTTCTACGGAGGATTACTTTTGTCCAAGACAAGTAAGAAAAACCACATGTTTACAACTCCTAGAAGTTAAGTGCTTCAAATGAGAACACCTGTCAAGGTAGGTCACAAGGAAAGGCTTGTAAAATCTGGCATTGTTCCTTACACTGGAAACAGACTTCCTCCTTAGGTAACCAGAAGACAGAAGTTGTTTCATTTTTTCCAATGAGCAACTATATTTATGAACAGAATTTCAACTTGATCTTTAAAACAATAAAATTTAAAGGGGGAGAATAATATACACCTTTCATCAGGGGGAAGAGGAGAATACAGTACAAGTTAATAGACACATTGCTCCATTTTTTTTTTCATAAGACATATACCTTGTTTAGAAGAAAAATTAACATGCAATAAAGATTATCTTTTCTTTGCACTATCCAGAGGCTGTGTCTACAATGGGTACTAGTCAAAGAAGAAAACACAAATATAAGACTTTATTTACTTTTCTGTTCAGTTTTCATAAATGACTGAAGTACTAGGTTCTGGTCAGTTTAGTCTTCCCTTCATTAAAAATTATAATCATCTGACATTTCTTTTTTTTTTTTTGCCTGGCATTAAAAAATCACTTTAAGGACAGATGTTAACTAAACTTACTGTGGCAATCATTTCACCATTTATACATCTATGAAATCACTGTTATAACCTTAAATTAATATGTCAATAATATCTCAATAAAAATGAAAAAAAGACTACTTCATTTATAACTATAAAATACTTAAGATAATTGACAGCTGGAGACAGGTTATGGTGTAGAGGGGTTGAGCAAAAAGGAAAAAGGACTCATGGACATGGACAACAGTGTGGTGACTGTGGTGGGGAGAGAGGTATAAGGGGACTAAATGGTAAAGGAAAAAATACAATAAAAATTTTAAAACATACATTTAATTATAAAGAAAAATGACACATAATACTCATTCTAAACAATTGGGGGGGAATGTTCTTCATATAAACGCACTCTACTTACTGATTCCCATTAATAGGCAATATATTGTGAGAATTATGTCAATAAAAGGCTAAGGTGAAAGTTAAGCAAAGAAACAAGTATTGAAAAGTTATAAAATAAGCTTAGGTTGAGTTAACCTGAAAAGATCAATGCAAGAGTGAATTGTCAAATGCTAGAAACAAGAGAACTTTTATTTTCATTTGGTTTTACATTAATAATTGCTCCAAAATAAATATGCTAAAAGTACAAAGCTTTATATACAAAGGCGTATGAAAAAAAGATTGGGCAAACATCTGTCAATAACTCTAACCTCAACATATCTTTGTAGCTCTGTCATATTCTGTTTCATTTGCTCTACTATGAGAAAGGAAAGTGTGAGGGACTGAACTGTGTCCTTCCAAAATTCAGATGTTGAAGTCCTAACCTCCATGTGATGGTATTTGGAGAATGGGACCTTGGGAAGTAATTACTGTATTTTGCTATGTATAATGCACACTTTTTTGCCCAAATTTTTGAGGGAAAATAAAGATGCACATTATACATGGGTAGTACTAATTCCGTATCTATATAAATGTTTTTAATTCTTTTACTTAGGCTTCCGTGTTAAAAGTATAACTCTAGAAAGCAATAAAAATATCCTGTGCAAAATAATAAACTGGAATATGATAAGGTTTTGTTTCTAAATATAAATAAATAAAAAATTGAATCAAAAAATTAAAACAGAAGATTTTTTTTTCCCTGAAAGTTTGGGCCAAAAACATGAGTATGCATTATACAGGGCAAAATATGGTAGGTTTTAGATGCGGTCATGCGGGTGGGGACTTCTCGCTGGGATTAGTGCTCTTATTTAGAAGAGACTCCAGAGAGCTTGCTCCTTCTCTTCCTCCTCCCGTGTGAAGACACAGGGAGAAGGCAGCGAGCTAACTAACAACAAAAAAAAAATTCTTCACAGGTGAACCAAATCAGCCAGCACCTTGCTCTGAAGACTTCCCAGCCTTCTGAACTGTAAGAAATAAATTTCTGCGGCTCAAGCTAAGAGAGAGGGGCACATATTTTTCTCCCCATTTTATTGACCATGAAACTGAAGCACAATAAGATTAAGTAATCAGTGGGTAATATTTAGGTGCATTTTAATCAAGTTTTCTGACTTCTAGCACAGTGCTCTTTCTACTATACCTGTTAACTTTGAAAAAGTACAATTAATTTATAGCAGTTCTGAACACACTATTAGTAGTATTCATTAACACTAGTTATCAGGGAACAAAGTTTTCTATGTCACTGTGAAAGATGCACTGAGCATTCCATCATCCATAAGGGACATCTTGTGATGGGCACCCAAAGCAAACCAGTAGAATAACAAAATACCTCATCCTTGGGTTTGAATGTGTCTGTATCAATTGCTTCTAACCTTTGTCCAATTGATACTACAATGATCTGGCTTCTCCTCACTAGTTCAATAGTTTTGTTTTAAAAAGAAAATTTCTCCCCTGACTTGTCCTAATCCTCTTAACATTGGCACTGATCAAGAGGACTGACAAGCTCATCAGGCAACACACTACAAGCATTTATTTTATTTTCCTTCAAAGGCGATTTACTCTCTTTTCCCAATTCCTCTGTACAAGTCCCATAACCTCCAGGAGCAAATGATAGATTTAATGCTTTAAATAACTTAACAACACCTCTTTCTTTGAAAACAAGGTGAAATTGGGGAAAGGACACTGGGATAGGAAATTGAAGCCTTTATTGATAGTCAGTTACTAGAGCCTGTGACCACAGAGAACACACTACATTTCTCTTTGGCAAACCCTCTCCATTTGTAAGTATTATGACAACTTGGATGAACTTGATGTTAAATTACAATTATATTTACCCTCTTGAGCCCTTATATTATCAAAAGCTATTTTTATGCCTGTAATTTTCTGGTAACGGAGCAAGATCCTAAGAATTACTCTTTTCTTCTGTTAGCAAAACATGTCCTTATATCTGTTATATTTTCAACTTACAGACAAAATCATCCTGGGTGCCAAGATATCTGATTTTATATTGAGATGCCTCTGTTTTTACAAATTCATTTGCTTTCTTTGTTATTATTGTTATCTTCACTATTATCATTAAATGCTGTCATCATTTGTACCCATCACTCTCTGTCTGAGAATGCAAAATCCCATTAGGAAACAAAATGGCCTTGGGGAACAAGGGTCTATAAATCTTTCCATAAGACTTTTTTCCACACTTAGGGATGGCTATAATTTTCTTTTAGCTTCCTCTCTTTTAACAGAAGAGCCCAAAGTCTTTTATCTCTCATCACCAGTTATACTTTGAAGGCTGCTACTGGCTATTGTGGCCAGAACATGTGATCTTTCAAAATATCCAGTTGTTGTAAGACGGTGTATGTGCCAGATGTGTTTCAAAATCACTCCCTTGTTTAGCACTTTCGGAATGAAAAATCAGTTGGAAACAGACCACTTACAGCTGCACCACCTATAAGTGTGTCACTATTCCTCAAGACTGTGTGCACAAAAGTTGAGTTTAACAACTGGCCATTAATGTGTGTTTTGAGGGTAGTGGGTAGAGAAGGAAAAAAGTTGCAAGTGAAAGGGTTTCAAGCTATAATGCTTCACGAAAGAGAAACTGGAAAAAAAAAAGTTTCCTGATGAAACTGCCCCATAATTAGCTGCTGTTGAAACATCAAAATACCAGATCAATGAACATCAAAACACCATTGCTCATCAGTTAACAATAGGATCCTGAAACTATTGTCAGAACAACTACTCAGTTACTCATGAAATAACCCACCTGTGCAGAGTACAAAAGCTTGAAATAATGTAAAAGTATTACTGTATTCTCTCTCTATATAAAGGCAATATTGAATTGTACAAAGTCCTAAAAAGTACGTTTTTATGTGGTTATGTGCACAGTTTTGAATTAGAAAATTTTAAATATTAAAGTAAATTAAATTTTTAGAATGAATTCAGGGTATTATAAAGATGGCAATTAATTGAAATGAACTAAAACACAGATACACCTGAAGAGATCATCATGACAAGATATTTAACTAAGTTTCCTTATTAACTTTAGATCTTTTTTTAAAATGGCTTACTTTAAAATGGTGATAGAGCATTTGATTGACGCCAATAGACTATTTATAGACTTACACAAATGTCAAGTAGTTTCATTAATTTTATTATTTATTTTTTAATTCTCACTCAAGGCCATTTTTTTCATTGCGTTTTTGAGAGAGAGGAAGGGAGAGAAGCATCAATTGGCTGCCTCCTATATGTCCCAACCAGGGATCAAATCTGCAACCTAGGTATGTGCTCTGGTTGGGAATCGAACCCAGCACCTTTCAGCTAGGGGACGACACTCCAATCAACTCAGTCACACCAGCCAGGGACAGTTTTATTAATTGTAATCCTTTAACAATCTTAAGAGAATTTTCTCATTACTGTATATGTGAAGTTTAGATTTACTGTCATAGCAGCAGCATCAAAAATTCATTTTTTATTTGCTAAGACCTTATTTCCATGATACTTTGACTTCCAAAATAACCAAAATCCACTGGGTAAAAAGTGTTGATTTAAAACTGTTCAATCATCACCACATCAAAAATACAACATTTTTCATTATCAGTCTCTACAATAAAGACTATCAATAGCTGCAAGGATTATTTCTTTATAAGCCTTCTGTCTTCCTAATTAAAATAATGGTACATTTTCCACATAACATACTTGAACTCCTTCTTCTAGATTAGGCCACTCCATAGTTCCTTGGGTGTCAGTATACACCAGTGATTTTCAACCTTTTGCATCTCATGGCACACACAGACTAATTATAAAATTCTATGGTACACCAAAACCGTATTTTTTGTTGATATAACCCAAAAATAGGTATAATTTTGATTCATTTACACTGGAGAGCTGTTGTTGTGTTGGCTGTTGCTGCTGTTTTTTTAAAATTTGACAGTCTAAGGGAAAAGGGGTCCGAGTCCCTGAATAAATAGTCAGGTAATGCAAGTTTTAAAAATTCTTGTGGCGCACCAGTTGAAAATCTGTGTGTGTGTGTGTGTGTGTGTGTGTGTGTGTGTGTGTGTATTCCACAAGAGTAAAAGAAAATAATAGAACTTTTATTCATTTTTATTTGGTCTTTTCCTTTTAAATTCTCAAATTTTTATATATGCTTTCTTGTTCGTAATATGTTAGTAAGGCTATTACTACCATTTGGATGTAATACACATATTTGCAATACATGCTGCCTAAGAGAGATGAGTTTTAATACCAACTCTATAGACAATTATCAGTTTTAATTCTATAATTTACCTGCTCAAACCTTAATCATAGTATGTAGATTTCAAATGCTGGAGTGACATGGGCTAAATATACAAGGCAGTATAATTATAGTTTACTCAAAGGGTATCCTGATTTTTGTTTTTATAATATTTTATGCTCAAAATTGACTTAGAAGTTTAAATTTTAATTTTTAAGTTAAGTAGAAATACTATAATGAAGTTCCTTATTAAATAAGAGATAAAATAAATGTATTTAAAAGGTTTTAAAGTGTGCATAAATGTTAAAACAAAAAAGCAACACAAAATACTTTGTATGACCTGCCCCTCTCCCAGAAATTTGAAATTGTCTACACTGTGACTCTCTTTGAGAATCCAGTTTTGTGGTGTTTGCTGAAATTACACAGTATTAAGTGAAACTGAATTTTTTATAAATAGCTTAACATCTAAATATGCTATGCTTACATTCACTTCTATTTAAAATGTCAAGTACTAACCAAAAGTTTTAAGCCCCTTTATTTTAATGAAAACAAGCTGAAATAGCAAAACCACAGCACATTTAAGAGACTGTTCTCACGTAAAAACATTAGGAGGTAGATTTTTTGTTTTGTTCTCAATGTACCCTTTTAAAAATGTGGTATTTAGGATTAACACATTCTCTATTCATAATATTAGATTCTTGTCAAGAACAAGAGGAATGCTGCTGCTTACAGGGCTCTGAAGAACCCTACATTTCCATGCACACATCTTATATAAGCCTAACAGTTGCTTTTCTTCATAAATCAATCTATTGTTGTACTTCATAATGAGAAGGCAGATTTACTGCCTTTTACCGCCTTTTCTCACCATCAGAAGGATGCCTATTTGGGTAATATAACATCTCTCTTCTTCAAGGGCATTTGGGACTAGGGAGGCAGGGGCAAGAACCTTTAACATCTGCTCCCTTCAAGTGGATGACACCTCCAGTTCTCATAGCCAGGATGCTGGAAAGCAGATACTTGTAAGTTGATAAAATTCTCTAGCTTGAAGAGGCACGACACTTTAAATACACTAAAGACACATCTTTAAAACACACATTTGGGATTTGAAGGTTATACTGTAAAACTGCAGAACGTATCATTTTGGTTGCTAATGCTTTAATTCAAATGCCATAAAATCATCATCATAGTTAGAACAAAAGGAGTTTGGAATAAAGACCATCCATTATCTGGAATTTTCTCTACCCTGAAAACAAATTTAAAGTACTGGCTGGCAAGACTAATCATTTGTTATCTCAATATTGTGCACGATAACAAAAACAGTTTATAATATAGACTTGCACTCTTCTATTTTTATTTACTTAATTTTATTTTTCCCTTAGGGAGAAATATTTAAGAATCATGAACTCTAGACTTTAATTTAAAAATAAGAGAAGGGCACTTGTCAGTATCTAATTCCTGACCATCTGTCTTTAAAAAAATATACATACACATACACATAACTCACCCACTCACTCTAGTTAGGCTAAACATTCTTAGCAAGTAAGTAGATCTTGATGGATCCAAACAGAAGTTTCAGAAATCAAAGTTCTACTTTTGGAAACACAGTTATCTTTAAACAAGCCTCGTGATTCCTACTAGAATATGCAATCAGCCTCAAATTAACCCAAATAGACACCATCCAAAACAAACAAATAAACAAAGCAGGGCAGGTACTGGATTCAAGAAGAACCTCTATTCTTGAAGAAACTAAATTGTCTTCTGTCTACAAATATGGACTATTGCCTAGGTGAGTGGACACTTCTTGTTACTTTGGGCTATCTTTTGTCACGTAAGCAATGCTTTCTGACAGTTTTACAGGCTGTTATTCCAAGGACTTCAGTATTTATGACCTTTATTCACTTGGGCTTTCTGTTCTTATCCGCTGGTTACTAATCACCAAATAAATTTTTTTTTTAATGGGACTGAAATTAGCGAAAAGGATGTCCTTCAACAATGGTAGCTAGGACAACACTGGCTAAAGGTCTTCTCGGCCTCTTCCTTGCTCTTCTCAATCTTCTCTTCCTTACAGACCAGTTAAATGAGGGTTCAGATCCAGGCTGTGCAATTAGAGCAACAGCAAATGATTTACACCATTCTTAGAGATGGTTTGGAGCCATTTCTGAATTGATCCTCAGAAACTCATTCAATTTCAACATTTCAAGAATGATTTAAAGGCCTAAATTTATTTTTAATTTGCATGGAACGAGAGCATTTTCTACTCATAAAAATCATTATTCAGGAAAAGCTCAATTCTACAAACCTTGCTATATACACATGTGTAAATGGTTCCAATGTATACATTACAAATTTTTGGAACATTTAGTTTATAATATGGCATTTGACTATCTTTCTACTTAGCAAAGGTTACTTACTGCCTTTTCATTTATTACATTTACAAGACCATCTGCCAAAAAGCAAGGGGAAAACACAGACTCTTCTTTCCACTTAATTGCGTTTGACTTAAACATCTCCTAAGAGATTGATTTTTATTTCATGAACAATGTGAAATGTGTAATCGGTCATATTCTCTTTACCAGTTGGCTACTAGAAACCTGAAGTCAAATTAGTATGGAAAGTGATATTTTCTTATAAACTAAAAATATGAAGGAAAACTAGAAATATAAACATTATTATTCTCATAAGTCTCCTGACGAACTGAGTAAATTGCACAATTCCCTGAGTGTCGGCTGAGCAATGGGGCGGGGGAAGGGCAGGAGGGAGGGAGAGGGAAAGGGGGAGACTAGTTTGGAAGGAGCACTGAGGCTCCATGTTATTTCTTTAGAATAAAATTTATGAAATATGGCTCTTCCTGGGACGAAAGGGATTTATTATGATCAGCTTCTGTTTTCTCTGAAATTATGCTGGAAAACATTTAGAAAGGAAATGTTGAGCAAAAAAAAAAAAAAAAGTTTCCTAAGCCTTTAGATAATTCCATGTTGCCAGTGTGTTCTGCCCCATGAGAAAAACAACTTTAATTTATCAAGATTAGTATTTACATGAAATTACTTTGTCTATTTATATATAACATTCACTATTTGGACATCACGCAATTGCATTTAATTAATTGAGACTCATGATAATTTTTCCTTGAATATAGTTCCAGGAAAATTTATTTCTGCCAATGGATGTTCATGCTTTGATATTCCAAATATAAAAGTACATAACTCTCATATTTCTCTAGGAAAAAAAAATCATAGAACTTATTGCCCATGTATAAAATTTGCCTAACTCTGACTATGTTAAATTCTGTTACTACTTAGTTTATATTTGTCACATATATTATGTCTGTAAGCCAAATTCTATTTAAACTGGCATACAGTACAAATACTAAATAAATTAAAAATTAAATACATGTACATGTGTAAGAATTTACATAGTAACAGTTTTTAGAAAATAAGATAGTCTCTCTAGGATTATCAAAAATATTAAGGAAACCAAACAAGTGCTGGTGAGGATGTAGAGAAAGGGGAACACTTTGGCATTGTTGGTGGGAATGTAGACTGGTGCAGCCACTGTAGAAAGCAGTATGGAGATACTTCAAAAAATTAAAAATGGATCTGCCTTTGGATCCAGTGATATCACTTCTGGGAATATATCTGAAGGAACTCAAAACAGAATGCTCATTGCAGCATTATTTACAACTACCAAGATATGGAAGCAGCCCAAGTGTCCATAGGAGATGAGTGGATCAAACAACTATGGGACATTTACACAATGGAATACTACTTGGCTATAAAAAAAAGAAGAAAATTTTACCCTTTGCAACAGTTGGATGGACCTGGAAGGAGAACATTATGCTAAGTGAGAGAAGCCAGTCAGAGAAAGACAAGTACCATATGATTTCATTCATATGTGAAATCTCATGAACAAACTGAACTAACAAGAAAAATGGAGACAGATTCATAGATGGAGAGTAGGATGATAACTGGGGTGGGGGGAGGTTAGGGGGTGGAGGGACTGGGCAAAAAGGATAAAGGTCCCATAGACAACAGTGTGGTGATTGCTGGGGAGGAGGGGTATAAGGGGACTAAATGGTAATGGAAAAAAATACAATAAAGATTAAATCAAAAATAAAATAAAATAAAATTAGGAAAATATTAAAGAAACACCATTTTAATGTACAATTAAATGATAACTAATTTTTTATCAAATACTCTAGTGGTTAGATGACAAGAAGTGTTCTGTTATTTTTTAGTAAGTTAAATTTTACACTGTTCAGATGTAAACATCTAAAAATATGTGAATGGAGAGAAACATTCTGGGTATATTGCTTTTCAAAATATAATAAACTATATGATTATGACAAAGTGAAAGAGTATTATTATTTCCTGAATGAAAAGATTTGTTTCAGGTTAATAAGATATTTAGATGTCTAATCCTCAGCTTCTCTTAGAAAATAAAAGGTATAATACAATAATCATGAATAGAAAAATACTTCAATTTTTAAAATATGTATTTCAATACTTCCCAGGTAGATAAAGGTATGTCTAAATACTTTGAATTCAGAAGAAAGTGGTATCTTTTTTCTTTTTTTTTACCTTAAATAACTCTGGGGGGAAAAACGTAACTCAGGGCTTTGTTATACAATAAAACCACACCCCCTCTTTTATAAACATTTCCTCTAACCTTTTAAATAATACATTAAAGCATGTTACAGGCAAGTCAGTGATTAAGAATCAACAGAGTTTCTCTGAATTCTTCTGTGTCTTTTCCTGGAATTCTCTGTCTTTTACTCATCAACTCTCACCCCCCAACCTTTCATTACCATGTATAACATCCTAGAAGCTATCTTTCCTATGGCGTTACTTCTCACAGTAAATAAACTTTACATTCATCTGGCCTTTAAAAATAAAAAATACAGCAAGCAAGAAGTCCTCCTCACCTTATTTAAAAGAAAACAGAGTGGCCCTCAGGAAAACAGAAGTGCCCCAAAGTTCACGTTTGTCGGCATGGAGTTGAGAGATGTTAAGAATGATCCTCTTGAAAAGAAAGAAGTCTCTTTAGGCACCCACATGTATATTTAGATTAGATTGGCAGTTTAAATGACAGCAAACACATGGTCGTGACTTCCCAATTGCTCACTCATCCAACACACACACACACACACACACACACACACACACACACACGCTAATCAGAAGCAAACATCCACCCCAAACTGCTTTAGAAACTAGCTTCTTCCATCTGATACGACCGTATGTGTGGTAAGCATGCATTCTGCTAGAGATCAGATGTCAAACACTTTCTCTCTCCTAGTATTTCCAGGTCTTGAATCACATTGCTTCATTATTCCAGAATATTTCCCTAAAGTAAGTCAGACTTATCAACCTAAGTCAGTTGAGTAAACTCCCTGCTCTAGCTTACAGAGTTTTATGAAGCACATAGTAAAGAAATGACCATGTAAAGATTCCAGGACCAGTTTGTCTCATGTGTATTTTAACTGTAAGTCCTGCCCATACTCTCAGTAATAGCACAACTATCCCATAAACAGGGTAAATTCACGACAGAGGATCACATTTTCTTGCGCAAATAATGAATGGTAGAGTGAAAAGACACGGACTTTAAGCTCCTGTTCATTATAGGAGCTCCAGTAACAATTTCAGTAAACATTCTCCAGTAAACATATATGTATATAAAGAGATTCATATATATGTATATTAAGATGTGTTAGTGAGATACAGAAAGTCAAATGGGGATGGGGGATAGGTTATAAAAAAATGGCAAAAATATTTTAAAATAATATTCTACTTTGGACATGAATTTTGCACTCAAATCTAAAATGTCAAATACTTTGAAAACTCAGTATGAGGATAAAGGTGGAAATAACAGAAAAATAAAATGATTTGGGGCTCAGGTTTTGGAAACATCAGGTCCGGTTTGAATCCTGACTCTACCACTTAGTAGCTGTGTGACGTTAGCCAAGTAACATTCTCTCTCCAGGTCTCAGTCTCTTCACCTCTCAAGTGGGAAAATGCAATTAATACCAGTAATAATTCATACAGTTACTATGAGAATGTAGATGAATGCAAGTAAAGCATTTGGGACAGAACATGGAATAAATGATGACTAAATAGCTACTATTATCATCAATAAGAATACCTGTAAAAGTATTATGTAAGAAAAGTCAGGTCTGAGTCCATTTGGCTTCTTTATAGTCTCCCTCTATGATAGTCTTCCCTAAAACACGCTTGACACTTCAAGAAATAAGGCAACCACTTTTAGACTGATTCAAAATGTATTATCCCTCAAACTTCTCTTGGAGCAGGAAGCTGACAAATTGCCTTGTTTAATGCCTGATGTATAAGACATTCTAGAATCCTTTCTAGAATGAAAGAAGAGAATTAAAAAGTGATTACCTAAGTACAAACTGCCTGGTCAAGTAATAATTAAGAATTCACAGAAAAAAGAAAGTGAAACTCATCCAGGGCATCCCACTCACTGAGACCAAGACGCTCTCCCTCCTACAAAAAATGTAGGCCCCAAGGGTCTCAAGAAAAAGATTCATTTAAATAACATACTAATACTATTATACTGTTCTTGATATTTCATCTCAATTTTACAGACATATATACTTCTGTCATATGTTAGCTTGTCCTAGTAGTAAAAAGACAAAAAACAGATGGATTCTGATGGCTTAATGGCAGAAATATTTGTCCTGCGGTTTTCACTACTTTATAAAAGTATTACAAAGGAATTCAGAAGTGGGGTGAAACCTCAAACTTAATTGAAACTCCTTTATGTTGTCTGACAAATTAAGATTGTAAGTAGCATTTATTATATAACATCTGCTCATGTGGTATCATCAATGTTAAGTTATTTCCTTTCTTTTTCTTTGAAAACCACAATCACTACATGCAGTTCCTGCACTCCTAGTAAGAGGTTTTGTTGTACAGTAAGTCCTCACTTAACGTCAACAGGTTATGCCACTTTAAGCAAAATGACATATAATGAAACTAATTTTAGCATAGGCTTACAGATCTAAACAAGAGTTAAGTTCTTACAGCATCTCATCCACATGTTAACAAAACAATGTTGAGAGAAATGACGTTATTGGACAACCTGCTATGTATACTGAAGTAAGCAAATTTGATGTGCTTGAGAAATAAGATTATTTCCAATATCAATGCTATCCAAAAACTTGTTTTGATGTTCACTTCTACCTATCATTAAAATTTAATATAACCTAACTCAATTATTATCAATCAGATACAGGTATTGGATAATTATATCAGTATCAACACTATAAGCAAATTAAGGTTTCTTCCCATGTGATGGAGTTCTGATAAATATCAATTCCTTGTTTTACTGAATCCTGAAGATCAAACGGTCCTGCATATGGCACTAATAAATCAAAGAGAGTCATCAAATCTCCAGTCTGTTTTCTTTGGCTAAAACTGCAAAGTTTTACTCACAGAGCCTTATTTACTCCTAAAAATTCCCTGCCAAACCAAATTTAGCTCACCAAGAGGACAGAAAATATAGCATTCCCCAGCTGCACCCTACTGGGGCTTTTGAAGTTCAGGGATACTATTGTATGGTGGTCTAGAATATCTGGTCTTTTCCTTTTCATGGCTTTTTTAGATTTCATTATCAATTAAAAAATTCATCCAGAAAATAAAAAGTATTCTCTAGAGTCAGACTGGGAAGTTACAAAATACTTCTACTTATTAGTGAAACCTACCGTGATTAAAGGTACTAAAGGAAAATCTCTGGGTTATTCACACACACACCCCAAAAATAAATTTTTATAAATCATCTTACAAAAATTTTCCTCACTCTACTTAAATGTCAATAAGAATTCCTGATGGTGGGAATTCTGCTAAGATATATATAATCTAAATAATCACTTTCTGATAAAATGACCTAAACTTCGTGTGATGGCAATATTATTTGAAAGAGAAAGGGACTGGAAAAGATAATATAAGCAGGATGAAAGCCCAGGAAAAATTCCACTTTCAGTTGGTTTCTCTAAAGAGGATTTTCTGATGGATTAACCATTCTGTGCCATGGTATTTCCAATCTTGAAAGAACTATACAATTGAGTGCTGGGATCATGTGCTTTACTTTTTCTTTATAAAACCATTCTTTTCAAAAATGTTTACATAATTATGTTGGAAATATATAGGCAAAAGTAACAAAATTTATTTTCTTGGCTCAACTGAGACCATCCTAAAGCAGTAAGAAATGCTCCCTTTTCTTTTCCAAAAGGAATTCGGAAAGGCTTAATAATTTGCCCTAATAAGCTGAAATCTCACCTAAGAAGTCAATATTCAATTTCTCAACATTAGCACTACTCACATTTGGGACTGGATAATTCTTTGTTGTGAGGGCTATCCTGTGCATTGTAGGATGCTTAGCACCATTCCTGGCTTCTGCTCACTGGACGCTAGCTAGCAAGTAGCACCAACCCCCTCCCCCCGCCCCCGGCCACCATGCACATGCCAAGGTCATGAGAATTAAAAAAAATGTCTCCAAACATTGCCAAATATCTCAGGGATACAGGGAGACCGGAGAGAAGAAAAAACCACCTCAGGTTGAAAGCCACTGGTCTAGGCTAATATTTTCTTTAAAAGTCACATATAGGATTTTCATATAATCATGTACCACTAATTGGCACAGCATTCCATTTCAATAAAGTTCTAATTCTGAGACCACCATGAAATGACATTTTGGTCTCACAGGATACATTTTAATGTTCTCTCTTCTGATGTTGATGAAAAGATGCATCTTAGAGGAAACTAGACTCTCTTTAGTGATCTGGCCTGTCACTCCACTATAGACAGTAGGATACCACTGTTGTTCCTTAGGTTGAAACCAAATTCCCACTTCCAGTTGGTACTGCCATTTCTGTATTTCATACACAGTATAGATGCATGCCATTTGGTGAACACAGTCCAAAAAGCACCAGGTGAAGACACATACTTTACATAATGTTATCTAAAACATGAAAGTTTGTAGTTAGTGTAAAAGTGGGAAGAAGGATCATTCAAATACCTCTCTGGTGAGTAGTCCCAAGCCTATTGCCTCAGAAGCCAGTAAGTCTTACAAGTTAGCCTCTGAAATTTGTTTTGTGTTTTCCTTTTTGTTAGCTATAGCTTTGCTAAAGAAAGAACAAGAAGGAGTTGATCTGGTTCCTGTCACCAAGATTTGTTTAGAGGCCCAATCACTGGAGTAATGAACCTTGCAGGAGTGGACAAAGCCTATTAATAGAAGCTTTCAGCTGCCACAGACATCACTGGAGGTGACAGACCCCATTCCATGGAAGCCCCAAGCTCTATTCTAAAGATGTGCTTGAATGATACAGCCAATGGAATATATGACCACATTGAATATTCCAAACCTCAGAGAATTCCCAGCAAGAAATGCCAACTGCTTTTTAAGGTTATTAATATTGGCCACTCTGCTCCTATGGTAACAGCCACGATATTTTCTGGATATGTATAAAATTCCAAACAGTTCTGAACTGAACCTAGATAATGAATTTTATGATAACTAGTGCTGTTATATCCTGATAGGCATTACTTTCCAATATAAGAATTCTTCTTCTAATGGTCTAAATATATTAAGATGCCTTTTATGTGCTTTGTACCACTGATAATTCTAGTATTCTATTTTGTTTTGCTTTGTGTATGAATTATCTGAATGCTTGTATTATTGGCTGCTTTCCTCCACAATCTTACTATCATGGGTTTCCAACCCCCAGGCTGTCTATGAATTCAGCCCAACACAAAATCATAAAATTGCTTAAAGCCTCTTTTTTTGCTCATCATTTTTCATTAGTGTTTGTATAGTTAATGTGTGGCTCAAGACAACTCTTCTTCTTCCAGTGTGGCCCAGAGACTCCAAAGGTTGGGCGCCCCTGCTAGATAAAGATGAGGATGAGGACAGAAAGTAAGATTACTTTATAACTTCTATAGTAGGAGTTGGCAACCTTTTACTGCAAAGGGCCCAACAGTAAGTTGTAGAGTTCACAGCTACTCAATTTTGACCTTTAGTGTGAAAGCAGCCACAGACAATAGTAAAAATGGACATGGCTGTGTTCCAATAAAACTTTATTTACAAAAGCCAGCAGAACACAAGATTTGGTCCAAGGGCTATAGTTTGCTGATCCCTACCCTATTTATATTTAGCACAACTCTGTGCTTAAATGGGTAAAGCCAAATTTTTCTCAATTTAATTTACCATATTATTTATCTTTGTCTATTTCTGTTTATACATACAACATACTTTAGTTTCTTTAAAAAAAAAAAAGCTTAATGACCTCATCCACTAGCTATGTGGTTTTCAGTTCCTTTTAGACATCTATCCTATGGCAACTAAACAGTTTTCTCCCATGAAAGAGCAATGTTCTGACCTTGTCCAAGTTTCTCAGAGTTACTGTGGAAGAGATAACTGTGATGCATTATCCTGATGAGTGGGTTTCCATGCCAATTATATTTGTGAATGTGTACAAATAAAAGTCTCATCAATAAAATAAATTACTCTTTACCAGATAAACAGCTAGTTCCTCTAACATATCAACATCTTTAAAAAGGCAGTTGGGAAAAAGTTACAAACAGAATTCCAAAGCCACTGTAAACCCCTGCAGGAAGCCAATTCAAAGGTCTGGAAGAGTAACTTATTAACTCTGTGTGTGTGTGTGTGTGTGTGTGTGTATCACACAAATATACAATGATAGTACATTTTTGGAAACAAAAGCACAGGACTCTGCATACTCAATGCATATAAACATGACTAAAAGAACAAAAATAACAAAATAAAAAACCCAACAGTAAATTAGGCAAAAGACTTGGACAGACATAACAACATATATGAAACCCATTAACATAGAGTATAAAAAGCCATATACAAACAGCTACATTGTATGTGATTCTATTTGCATAAAATTTTGAAACAGGCAAAACCAGTGTATGTTCAGGGTAGTGGTTACCTTTGGGGATAAGGGGTAGTGACTGGGAGAAAGTGATGGGCGGTTCAAGGGTGCAAAGGAAGTTCTATACCTTTTCCCCCCTTTTTTGGCTTCATTGAGGTATAATTGACAAATAAAATTGTAAGATATTCAATGTGTACACTGTGATGATGACCTGATATACATACACATTTGTATATATGTGGTGAAAATACTCCCATATCATTTCTTGTTTTTAACCTAATTTATCATTTTACAGCTGCATAATTTATATAACCATTATGCTTTACTCAACACTTATGTATTGGATAAAGGTCTTCCACATGTCATGTGCTAGATCCTGGGAATAAATGGTGAGCAGGATGGATTTTTTTTTCAAGTAGAAAGAAAATGGGCAGGAAACCTGAGTAGATACACCAAAGAAGATACACAGATAGCAAATAAGCATATGTGACAAGATGCTCAACATTTTATATCAGGAATTTCAAGTTAAAACAAATTAACATAATAAAACAACAACAGATACTATTGCATGCTTATTAGAATGGCTAAACAATTTTAAAACTGACAATACTAAATACTGACAAGGATGTGGAGCAACAAGAACTCTCATTCATTGATGGAAAGAAAGCAAAACAGTACAGCCGTTTTGAAAGACAGTTTGGTAGTTTGTAGCAAAACTAAATATAGTCTCACCACACAATGCAGCCATCATACTCCTAGGTATTTACCCAGTTCATTTGTAAACTTATGTCCATACAAACCTGCATATGAATGTTTATAGGAGATTTATTCATCAGCAACAAAAACTAGAAGCTGTCAAAATGTCTTTCAGTAGATTGATGGATAAATTATGGTATATCTATGGTACACCTCAGCAAATATTTATTTCTTAGAATATTACTCAGTAATAAAAGGAAATGAGTTATCAACCACAAAACACATGTAGGAACCTTAATGCATATTGTTAAATTAAGAAACTCAGTCTAAAAAGACTATACACTGTATAATTCCTATTACATGACATTCTAGAAAAATAAAATAAAATTGGTAAGTTTTAGATATCTGGACATTCAAGTTCTATAAACAGAAATACAGGACTGGTTTATGAAAATCCGTGTTTTAATTCTCACCTAGAAGAAATTTCCCACACTAGAATTTTTAACCAAATTGATCCTTATGTAAATCACAACACAAGAAGATCAAGCATGGACAAGTTAGAAAATTTGTATTTGACTGCTTCTTTTGAATACTTATTCTAATAAACAACAAAACTGAATAGTCAGCTAAAAAGTAAAACCAAGTGTTGCTGAAGAAGATGGTAGCATTTGTCCTTTTTTAAAGAAGATGTTTTACCCCCAAAGAAGTTCCCATTAAAGAGTAATGATAATAAGGTAATTGTCAAAAACAAACTTCAAATTTTATAAATTTCCATGTTTTCCTAAAATAGATGTGTAACTATACAAGAGTTATTCCCACCAGCAATAAAGATACAGGTGGTATCCTATGTTTGCTTTGTTTTTTTGTACTGAGGATACCTGAATGATTGTCCCAATTGGAGAAAAACAAACCACCTCCTACAGCTTCTACCAAAATTCTCTGAAGTTTCTCAACATGTTCAGAAAAAACAGAAAGACTGTTCCAACAAGAATGTCAGGGATTGAATGCTACCGTTGGATCAGAAGGCAATGTTTCATCTATAACACATTATGTGAAAATAGGATTGTTCACAATTGCCAAAAGTGAGAGCAATCCAAATCTCCATCAATTGAAGAGATAAGGAAAATGTGGTGTATCTATACATTAAAATCTTATTCAGCTGTAAAATGGAATAAAGTTCTGGTATATGCTACAAAACAGATGAGCCTTGAAAATATCATTCTAAGTTAAAGCTGCCTATCACAAAAGACCTTGTATTATGTGATTGCATTAATATGAATTGTCCAGAAAAGGCAAGTCTACAGAGACAAGAAGTAGATTAGTGGATAGTTGGGGCTACAGAAGATGAGGTAATTGAAAGGTGATAGCTGTAGGGTATGCGGTTTATTTTAAAGGTGACAAAAATATTCTAAAAGTGATTGTGGTAATGGTTGTACAATTCTGTGAATATACTAAAAACTACTTTAAATGGGTTAATTGTAGCTGTGTAAATTGTATCTTAATAAAGGTGTTTTTAGAAAACTATACTGAACCCTGGCCAGGTCACTCAGTTGGTTAGAGCGTCGTCCCAATATGCCAAGGTTGCAGGTTAGATCCCTGGTCAGGGAACATACAAGAATCAACCAATTAATGTATAAACAAGTGGAACAGTGGAACAACAAACAGTGTTTCTCTGTCTCTCTCTGTCTCTCTCTCTCCCCCTCCCATTCCATCCTCCCTCTCTCCTTTCCTCTAAAAATCAATGAATAGAAAAATTTTTTACAAACTGTTTTAAAAAATAAATAAAGAAGAAAACAAGGAAACGATACTGAATATATACATGGAAAGGTCAAACACTGAAGATTATAAATATGTGCAGTACCTCCTTTATGCCAACAGCCTATGCCTGAAATAACTACTTAATTGCCTGACAAAAATAATGGTAATTGAGTATTAATCACTGAATAGGAACAGGTAAAACCACAGAAAATTAGAGTAACAGGCAAAAATGACAACCCTAACTTGAGATATACTTGTAACTGACATTGCCGATGCTTAAACATACAAAAAATTGGTTTCTGATTATCTGACTTTACTTGAAAGCATTTCATCATTGATTAATAAGTTACCATTCCTGCAAAATTTCACGTCCAAAAAAGATTTATAGTCGTTTCAATTTTCCTTGACAATAACTCTATCAAATCATTCACCACCATCATCCCTCTTCTTTCCAGATGAGGAAAATGACCCATACCGTTTGTAGAATTTTCGCCAGTACGACACAGCACTGGAGCTAGCTGTATTCCCACACAGGCTTCCGGCTGGCTGCAGGCTAAGAGATCAAACAGAGTGGGTCATCCTCCCCGGCCCCAAAGAGGGGAAATGGGTTGAGGGACGGTAGCTCTTCCAGAATTAATACCAAGATTTCAGGTATTTGCCACCTGTGGAGGGAGGGAAACAGAAATTCTTCCCAACCTGAACACAAAATAAGATGCCAGCTGTGCAAAACAAGAGGCTGGTGAGCAGTTTTACAGAATCCAGCTACGGCTCCTCCTACCTAGGCATTGAGCTTCCTGGTGATCTGGCTGTGAGAGAATTAGCAGTTCACGGCCTTGGGGTGGGGGGGTGGGGTAGATGAGGAGGGAAATTGAATGGTGATAATTGAACTCAATACCCCTAACAGGCAAGTCTGGGGTCTACAAAGAGGATGCCAGCTCCATGTCTAGGTATGTAACTCTACTACCTGGAGGAAAGAACTACTCTACTCAGAATATGCAGCCAGTTGTACCTTTCCTCTGCCATTGTGAGATAACACTTTGGCTGGGGGTTATCATTATTCACAAAGTGTCAGACACTGGCACTAAAATATGTTTGTAAAAAACATGGAAAGGACTTTTAATTTCTTCCTCAGAAAAATGTAAAAAACAAACAAACAAAAAAATACAAGGAATAAAATGTTAGGTAAAGAGTTTGGAGAAAAAAGAGAAAAACAAAGTCTTGGCCTATTTCAATCTTGTTTCTGTAATGGGCCTATTAAAAAAATAATAAGCTGTGCCCTAATTTTTTTTCCCAGGGTAAGGGGACTGCAGTCCGAAGTGACCCATGTGAGAAAAGGGCAGGCGAAAGAAAGGTCCCACAAGAGTTACGAAAGGCCATAATCTCCCCAAGTTCATTGGTCACCACCTGTGAAGCTAATAGTTGGAGGAACCAACCCGGAGTGTCTCCAAAGGCAACAGATGGATCAAAAGAATTAGTCAGTACCCTTCCCAGGATGCTGGGCATGAAACACTTTGGAGGGAAGATGGTTAAGCAGTGCATCCTGCCGAAACAAACCTGACATCTGCTTAATCTTCTCCCTTGGACTCTAACACCATAGTGGATATTGCAAATGGATAACAACGTGAAAGCTCCACGTGGACTTCTCTTTCATTATTATTTTTTCAAATGCTAAATGTTATCTACTTAAGGATCTTATCTTGGCTCTATGCCCTGGCAGAAGGCAAGATTTTTCTGCTAATAAGAGCCTGGAGGCTTTATAAGACCATGGGAGTTTTCGAAAATATTCCTACATATTCATAATAGTCAAATTAATAGATCTGATGCCAGATTTAAAGTGGCATTTTAAGGGTAGCTTTAAACGGTATTAATGGGGTAACTTTTAATGCTACTTTAAAACATGCAGCTATGAATCTAATGAAAAACTGTGTTGCCTTTTGGTTTTGGCTATGTGTTCACTATTCTGTAATGAACTAACCAGAAAAAGCTTGGCATTTTCCTCCCCTGAAAAGATATTTGGCATTTAGTAAAGAAATTTAGGTTAAACATCTTTTAAATGTCCTCTGTAACAATTAAAATATTTTCCTTTGACTTACTGACACGCTTCACAACCACACACAACGAAAATAAAATAAGTCTTCCCTGTGTGGTAAATTACGTGTCCTTAGATTGATAAAAAATGCTAGGCAGGTCTGCAGTTTTATAGGCTTTGTCTACTAAAGAGCCATCAAAAGTGTGACAGCTGAGCAGCAGGTAAACAAAGCATAAGCAGACCTCAATGATGTTGTGAGTTCAGTTCCGGACCACCATAATAAAGGGAGTATTATGAAAAAGGAAGTCATAATCTTTTTGACTTTAATTTGTAAAAAAAAAACAAAAAACAAAACAAAACGCAACATCTGTGAAGTGTAGTGTAGTAACATGAGCACAATAGAACAAGGTATGCCTGTAAAGAAAAACCACTGCTAACTATACTTCAGAATCTTTGACCTCCTGGTTAGGGCAGACATAAGGCTTGTTGTCTGAGGAAATAGAGTCCTCACCTTCAAAATTCACAATCCTAACCAGGAGACAAGATGAAGCAAACTGGGCAAAAGCTAACTAGCACATATGAACAAAGGATCCATAATGGCAATTTCGCATCAAAACAGAATAAAATCTGTCAACTAGAAGGATAAAATACTTAGTATAGACTGTGTTTTCAGTACTTTTTAAAAGGTAAAGTCATCGCTTTAACATCTTTTGAGCAGTGTTTTAAAATTTGGGAAGTCTTTTCCACATATAATCCTAATAATCTGTGAGGTGAGCATTACCAGGATCCCCATTTTATTAAAAAGTGTGTGTGCAAGTTGCCCTGGCTGGTGTGGCTCGGTGGATTGGGAGCTGACCTGTGAAGTGAAAGATCGCTGGTTTGACTCTACGTGAGGGCACATGCCTGGGCTGTGGGCGTGAGAGAGGCGACAGATCGAAATTTCTCTCCCTCTCTTTCTCCGTCCCTTCCTGTCTCTCTAAATGTAAATAAATGAAATCTTTAAAAAAAATTTATTTTAAATAAAATAAAAAATGTGTGCGTGTGGGGGGAACTAGTTTAAAAATATTCAGATTTTACTAGCATTTACTACTGTTTGCTACTCATTTGAGTCACAAAGTTTGGAAGATATTATTCATATTTCAGACATTATAAAATCAAGACTCAAAGAGGTTAGCTATTTTGTCCCAGATCACAAAGTTAGTACAACTGTCAGATCTGGAGCCTTTTCCCATGTCTCAAGATTCTTTCTGGGACACCTTTTTCCCTTGGTTTATAAAAATACATGGTCTGTGTTCCACACAAAATATAAATAATATGCTTTCCTTGGTCCAACACACTAGGATTACAAGCAGATTCCCGTGTCCAGGATACATTTCCATGAGCATACCGCTAAAGAGAAATGTTAGTGGGTGTGGGTAGTGCCGAAGCTGACTGAACCTATAAACTCATCTAGAAAACACTGCGCGAGGTGAGATATGAACAAGATTGTCATTGATAAAATGGAATAATGGGGGAAAGCAGAAATAACTGTTGTCGAAGTAAGGCTCATGCTAACTCAAGGATCAAAGGGGAATAGTACCAGAATCACAGGTGAGGAGCAGTCAAGATTTTTGGCTAGTGAGCCTGTGTCAGGCGAAGACACCAGAACTACGGGGGGGAAAAAAGCACACATACGCCCTTGGATATTTTACTCTAAAGTTTATAAATACACATTAATCAACAAATCTTTTGATGTAGGATCAAGGAGTTTTCTGAGTGTAGTCTGAAAAGTCTCTTACATAAACCACATTCAATGCATTATCTATGATCATCATTTATAAGCAAGAAGCCAGACACTTGCAAAGCTATTGGAATGCTGTGTCCTTCTAGGTTCTTATGACTTTTCCCCTTTGGTGTTTCACACCTAATTTGAGGAAGAATTTTTTTCCAGGGTCTCCCCTTCAGGTTGCAACTTAGTTTTCATAGAACCAGTTAATTAATGTAATTACAAGTAGAACTGACATATATGTTTTTGGAAAACTATATTGAGTTCATGGTGAGTGTACCATCCACCTGTGGGAGCAGAAGTGCACAGAAGCCCCCACCAGTGATGGGCAACAGTGAACATGTTTTATAGGGGAATGGAGAGCAGTTATGACCACAGGTCAATTAATCGAGCTTCTTTGGTTGCAGACTACACAGGGTCTCATAAGGGCTTGATAGAAGGGAATCTGTTCAGGACCCACCAGCATGTCTTCAGGAATCCCCAGAACTGAAGACAGGAGGGAATCCATCAATTTATAAGTTTTAGGATATTTTAATAAAGTTTCAAAGAACATGTGCTGGACTGTTATCTTTCCTTAAGATAAGATAGTTGCAATAATATTTTCCTTTCCAAAATGATGGCCGCTTTCTTCAGTTCATTTTTTCTCTTAATACATTTAACCTCCCATAGTGATAAATGATCTTGGTTATAATTTTAGTTTTATGATGTAATCAGGATTCTTTAAAAATCACCCTTAGTAATGCTAGCAGCCTCCAATGAGTATAATTAAATATACATTTGAGTATAATTAAATATACATTTGAGTATAATTAAGTATATATTTGAAAACTGACTGATATGATAGTTCTTTAGGGGAACTAGCTGTATCCTTCACAACTGTTTCTCTCAGTATAAGTGTTATTGTTCAGTATAACTCTTTTTTTAATGCTTGCCCTGTGTGGTTAAAAACTTTTTTCATTAATTCTCCTACATATACAATAAACGTATTAGTGCATGGTTGCAGATACTCAAAAGTGATGATTTAATAAATATTCTAACAATCAAATTAAAGTTATTAATTGAAAGCTAATGTGCTGTGATGATTATGCAACCTGAGGAAACAGAAGAGGGAAAAATAGTTCCTTTTATACAATATACAAGTGGTATTTGACCAGTTCCAATAAGTTCAAGAGCACATATAAACATTGGAGGAAATATAATCATATTTTATGATCACAGACAGCAAAAACAAGGTGGTCGTATAACTTCCATGTTATCACACCGCTGCACAGCCTCTATAGGAAATAGGGAGGCAGATATTTCTTTCACTTCAACATCCTGTTATTGAAATTTCTCTGAAAAATATTTGCTTTTTTAAAATACAGAAGCAAATGTTTGGGATTTTAGACTCACATCCCTCTGCTGTCTCAATAAAAGATTAATCTGTGGTCTTTGCCTCCCCTTTGTTATTTTTGTGGTTTAATAATCAACATGGTATAATAAGTTCAAAAAAAAAAATCTCAGGCTGTTCTGCGGGAGTGTTTGATAGCTCCGCACTCCTTGGCTGGCTTATGTAGTCTAACAAACACAAAGGCAAGGCCTACAAAGGCAGGTGAAGCGCAATCCGATGTGTGCAACTTGATTACTTTGGCTGCCAATTTGTCCCAGAATTTTTTTTTGTTCTATGAACCTAACTGTACCCAGGTGGCCTACACCCTGAACCATGTGCCTCGGGGAGGACCAAGGCTTGTCTCATTTATACGAGGAGTTCTCCTACTCCTTGTGGCCTGTCTACTCTAGTTGAGGGGACAAAAATCACATTTCCAGATCATTCAGGTATATATATAGTTGATAGTGCTCAGGATACAGAACCTTCTCCACTATAAATATATAAATTAGTTAAGAGGAGTCTTAACTAGAAATACATAAATATGTATGTATTTATATACATATACATAAATACATTTTTGCACTATTAACGTTTGTTGAGCACCAATTAAGTGCCAGGCATAGTGCAAAAAGCTGAAAAATCAGACAATTAAGAGACCATATCTGCCCTGAAAATATCCCACTGATCAGGAGAAAAACAATTTAATATGAGAGAATAACAACTTTAATCAAAGTATACATAAACTGTTAACCGAGGGAGCACAAAGGAGAGGCAGGGGTTAATTCAGGTGGGGCAGGTTACATAGAAAAGCTTCAAAGAAAGGGTGACCCTGAAACAGGTCATAAAGGACCAACAGTATTTGAGTACAGCATAAAATAGTAGCATAGAACTGTCAAAGAACCAAAGATTGCTAATATTTTAGGGTCACTAAAGTATAGGGAGAGTAAAGAAAGAGGAGAGGGGAAAGGTCAGATTAAAGAAGTCTTAAAACAATGCTTTAATAAAACGTTGGTTATTGTTGAAGGATGTTAGGGAACCAAACTCATCCTTCCGAAAACTGGTAAAAAAAGGAAGGGGGGCTATTGGGTGAGAATCATGCACCATGTTTTATTTTTACCTTTACAAACTGTGCTATTAGTTACCTAAAAGATAGAGAAGAAAGAGCTTCTCTTTATAGGTGAAATCTGGCTGATAAATGAAGAAAAAATGATGAAACAAAAAACCCACCAATCCACAACCCCTAATGATTCACACATTGGGGCGTGGAGCATCAGTGGGTGCTACCTTCACACACACACAAAGAGAATAACCTCATCTTACAGGCCTCCTGATGACAGAACACAACTAGACCCATAAAATTGTCTTGCCCCAAACCAAAACCTAACCCAAATCTGGCCATGCCTCTAAAATTTACAGAAAATACACTGCAAAGGTATCAGCAAAATCCAAACTAAGAAATTATATGACAATTAATTTTTCTTTACTCTTTCATGTGAAAAAAGAAGATGAGGGAGAATCTATATATAATAAGTTTAAAAGATATTTTTACAAACAGCAAGATGTCGACCTAATTAGAATCCTGATTTGAACTGTAAAAACAAAAAGAAAATTTATGACATTTTGTTTCTACTAGAAATTTGCCCAGAAATTTGACATTAAGAATTATTAATTTGTTCAGATATGACGATACTTTAGTTTTGTTTTTAAAAAGCCCTTATCTTTTAGATATTCAGTTAATAATTGTTGAGCCTTGGCTGATGTGGCTCAGCTGGTTGGAACATCGTCCAGTGAACTGAAAGGCTGTGGGTTCGATTCCCGGTCAGGAGTGGGCTTGGGTTGTGGGTTTGGTCCCGTGGCTCGTGTGAGAGGCCACTGATCGATGTGTCTCTCTCGCATTGATGTTTCTCTCCCTCATCCTCTCCTTCCCTTCCCCTCTCTCTAGAATCAATAAGCATGTCCTCAGGTGAGGATAAAAAAATAAAATAAATAAAGCCTTCTTTATTAAAAATAATAATTACTGAAGCTGTGTGATGGAAAAATGGGGGATTCATTATACTATTCTGCGTATTTTGTGTATATTTGGAATTCTCCAAAATAAGATTACAAAAAGACAAAAAGCAAGGCCAAAGAGCATTTGGTGTTTAGTCCATATGGCACCTGAGGTTCTGTAACCATAAAATGCTTTATAAAAATGGTTATATTAAAGATAATATTTTGAAAATGACCCATAATACCATTTTAACTAGTTTCATATTCTTTGCATATTCCCTTTCATAATTTGTATTTGGGATATGAATATAGAAAAGGGCCTGGGAAAAAGAAGAGACATAAGGCAGGTAACAGGTGACTGTCCAGCGGAAGGCTGTATAATAGAAAAGGAGGCCGGCAATGGCCAGCTTACAGATGGTGGAGGAAGACCAACCAGCAAAGGAGACTGGCAGAGTGCTTAAAAGGATCAGGGTAGGTATAATAGAGCCAAGAAATAGAACAGAAAAGCAAACTAAAGGTGCCAGAAAGGTAAAGTCTAATGCTTAGAAAATGATTTCTACATTTAGAATCTGGAAGGCACTGGTGACCTTTTCCAGTGATAGTTTTAAGAACAGTTTCCAAGAGCAAAAGCCAGACCACAGTGGGTTGAGAAATAAGGGAGCTTCTGAGATGTCTGTCAGTAGAGGGAAAGAAAATGAAGAAATTAGAGTCTGAAGAGCATCAGGGTGAATTGAAAAGTTGGACGTGGGTATATGTGTGAACAGCTGACTGTCTGGTGTGAAGGTAGCTTTGGTACATATGCAGAGAGACTCAGGGGAATAACTTAGGACACAGAGGTAAATACTGAAGGTAAGAGGGGAAAGATTAAGATTTTTATCTGTTAAGAATATCAGCTTGTCCAAGGAAAGGCTTAATTTGTAATGGAGGTTTTATAAATCCTTTCCATGTTTTTATTATTACACAATAGTAAGACTTTTGATTTGCCAGATACCTGAATGAGTCATTTTCTGTTTTGCCTAATGACCCTCCTGCCCCCCACCTTAAATATATATAGCCATGATTATTTTGCTTGGTAATTTCCCAGAGATAATCAAGGAGGACCAGGAAGCAAGTCTATCAAAATGTTCGCCAATTAATCTCTGTAATATTCACCGAGACTTATACCCTACCCTTACTTAAACATGACATGAGGCTTTCACGTGCGATTCTGCTGAGGATATGAAATATAACATTCATTTATTCAACAAAGGGGCACAGACTAAGAGGTGGGGCCAAGAAGTGACACCAGCCTTATGTCTAATGGAAATAAACAACTCATTAGGAACCACTTTAAAATGTTCAAGTGGGGGAGAGTTTGGGAAGGAAATGAAGGAATGTGACGGATTGGAAATAATAATGGCATACCAATTGGGGAATTGCAGCCTAGGGACTTTTGGGGGGCAGTGAGTGCTTTGTGATCTTGGGCAGGTTGTAAAATTTGGCCTCAAGCTCTCCTCTACAAAATGCAAGTTGTTAAAGGGAGTTTCTGAACTCTTTCTGCTTTAAAAATCCCAAGATTTTCTCAATCATGAAGTAAATGCTGTATTAAAGATAGCTGTTCGTGGCTTCTAAAAACTTTGTCTTAGCTTTTTAAGGTTTTCTAAAGATGAAGTGAGACAATTATTCATATGATGAGAATAAGGAGGTGGGCAGCAAGGGAGATACCACTTGTTTCCTTCAAACCTCAGTTTTTGAAGAGTAAACTATGAGACTCATTGTTTTTATTACACAAAACAAGGAGGAAGATGCATGGCTTATCTTTAAAAGGTGGGGAGGGGCTTGTTGCTGGACAATGAAGGCAAGCTTGATAAGTAAGAGAAGTGAGACTCTGACCTAAGATTATCAGATAAGCTAGCACTTTCAAATGTTCCATCACAAGATCATCAAGAAGTCTGATGATTACCTTTAATTAAAACAAAATTGGTCTTTTCATGAAGATGGCAGCGTCCAGAGCTAAGAAGGAAGCCCCTGCCCCTCCCAACACTGAAGCCAAGGCGAAAGCTTTCAAGGCAAAGAAAGCAGTGCTAAAAGGCATCCACAGCAAAAAAAAAAAAAAAGAAGATCCACATGTCACCCACCTTTTGGAGGCCTAAGACACTGCGGCTCCAAAGGCAGCCTAAATACCCTCGGAAGAGTGCCCCCAGGAGAAACAAGCTTGACCACTGTACCACCATCAATTCCCCCTGACCACCCGGTCAAGAAGTAGAAGACAAACAATACACTTGGGTTCATTGTGGGTGTCAAGACCAACATGCACCAGATCAAACAGACTGAAGAAGCTGTAGGACTCTGACGTGGCCACAGTCAACACCGTGACCAGGTCTGACGGGGAGAAGAAGGTATATATGTTCGACTAGCTCCAGACTATGATGCTTTGGATGCTGCCAACAAAACTGGGATGATCTAAACTGAGTCCAGCTGGCTAATTCTAAATATAAAAATTTTATACTAAAAATAAATAAATAAGTAAAAATAAAACAAAACTGGAAAATAATGAGAAAGAGGAGGTGAGCACTTGATACTACTGAAAATATATCAGGTCACCTTTGAGTACAATTTGTCAGATACAAACATTTTAAACTAGGGCAGACTTTCACAAGACTGCTTTGATTCCCAGTTTGATATAAGGTTAGGACAAATGAAAAATGACATTTTAGAAATGTGCAGGAATAAATAAATAAATAAATACGCGCGCGCGCGCGCACACACACACACACACACACACACACACACACTTGTGGCCATGGATTTTAAATCGCTAAATTCCTAAACAGCAGCTTTGTCCCTCGATCTTTACAAGAACACCTACCAACATCACGTTTTCACAGAATACTGTTTCATAAATTACCAGACAATTGGTAAGTTTTTGTCTGTGATACGATTAATATTGTCGCTTGAACCTAATACCTGAGTGGCAGTTTACATCTATAATCTCATCCTTAGCATTAAAATACACATTTTACAGTTCATCACCTGTAAGCTAAACTTGTTTAGTTTTTGGCTTCCAAGTGTATGCTCTGGCACCATGGCTCCAGACAATCTCTACTAGGCCCAGGAAGATAATTTATTAGCCAGGTATGGCTAGGTACTAGGACAAGGGAGCCCGACAATCTCTACTAGGCCCAGGAAGATAATTTATTAGCCAGGTATGGCTAGGTACTAGGACAAGGGAGCCCTACCTTCCTTATAGCCTTCATGAGTATAACCTTTAGATAATGGAAATTCTTCCAGTAACACTGGCCATGTCCTTGCCCCTAGCATGAGGTATATGAAATACTTTAATACAACAGTATGTTGGTGAATAAGTGCCCTTGGAAAGACTCTAAAGTACTATAGCTTTTTGACACATTCTGCAATTCTGCTTCCTGGAAATCGATAAGCATGAATTGATCAGCATTCTGGACATCACAGTCAGGTGATAGTCTCACACTGATAATTTGCAGCCGAGTATCCAAGTTTTGGGGCTACTTCTTAATTCTTACTTTTCTCCTTTCACTGAACTGTGGTACCATTACCAGAGGAAGCCAGATGGTGAGAAAGTTAATGTTGCTACTTAGATTTTTCTTGAAAATGTTTTATCAGGATCACACTGGTTTTAAATTGATCTGATTTCTCTCTTCAAAGAGGTTTAATAGGTGGTATGATACAAAAAAGCATGGGCTTTGGTCATTACCTGGACCAAATTCTAGCTCTGCCAACTTCCACATCTGTGAGATAACAAAAATTATCTCATACACTGAATGGATTACAAAAGAGGATATAGAGTGAAAGGGTCCAGAACAATTCTAGCGTGGAGTACAGTTCAATAATGCTTCCTTCATTTCTGACAGACCAGTTTGATAAATTAACTGAAAGGCTTCATTTATAAGATCTCTCTTCATTTTCAGTAAGGACGGTACTAAATTGCCTGCATTTTCCACCAGTTCTTTTTTTCCACATTGTTTCCTCAGATCAAGAATCCCTTCTGTCCACCTAGCCCTTATCTACATTAATTCAAGCCTTCCTTTTTTCAAAGCTCAGCCTAATTTTGTAACATCTGTACCACCCGATACAGTGTTTATATATAGGGGTACCTACCACATAAATATTTTCAAATGTTATTGAACATCATTAAAGTATTCAAAGAATATTAAAAACATTTAGAAGGGAACATCTGTAGTTACTCAAAGTGACACGATAGTTTATATTAAAAAAAATAGAAGGGTCACAAAATAAAGTAAGGATCAACAAAGTAACTTTTAAAAAACAATTACTATGATTCTAAACACTGAGGACTCAAAGCAGGATGCTCTAGAAATTACTTCATTTATTTATTTAAAGTACCATCTGAAGACTTCATACATACATTTTCTTTCCATGACTGAGAAAGGCAAGAAAATTTTGCTTTTCTCTGTGTCACCAATTCTAAGTATTTCTCCCTATCTCAGCACCATCCCCCCCCCCCATCTCCATCCTCTCTGTTTTCTGAATTCAAAGGCAAAGTCTATTGTCTCCAAACACTTTAGTAAATGCTTTTCCATTTTCCCCTGCCTAACAGAAGGATCCTTGACTTTATCTGGGAACATCTCACTGTGCAGTCACCTTCGGTGACCCAAAGAAGTCTCTTAGGGGTGATTTTTCTTTGTGGACCTTGACACTGCCTTGAAAGTTTACAGTCATAAATTGTTACCCACTGAGAACAATTTCTCAAACTTGGTTAAATAATTACACAGACATCAAAAGAAAACCATCCTCTGTCTACCCATATCATTGCATTATCTTGTCTCCTAATTCAAAGAGAGCACAGCCTATGTTTTGAATATCCTAAAGATATTAAACAATGAAATTATAAAATATAACTAGAAGACTCGAAAAGAAGGAATCTTCAAATTGGAGGACACCATTTGTTATTTGGTGGCACCTTCTGGGAAAGCTCGATATTGCAGCTCAGCTCTGTTAAACATAAATTCCCGTGCAAAACCAAGCGGGAAAAATTCTGGGAGCAGGGAAATAGTGTTGATGACCTATTATAACAATGTGAAATCCAGATCCATGAGGGTCTGTTTTATTTTAACCAAGTATGTATGAGAAGTCAGAGGTTCCTTGATGTTTCACAGCTCGTCCCTCAATCCCAGCTGTGGATGACAAATCCACCTATGAGGAAAACCCATCACCTCCTGAACGAAGGCTCTAGGTAAAGCCTAAACCAATACGTAATTCAGAGTAATATGATTCACAAATGTGACACGAATATATCAAAGGCTTTCTCAGCAGTGATGCCTATTTCATGATGCAATCTCCACAATTGTAAGATGAATTCATGGGAAAATAAAATTTGCTTCACTTCAAAACTCCTCTTCAGGGCATTCCCTACTGTGGGTCAAATTCTGGCTCTACCACTTTAAACATGGCAACCATGCTCATGTTTCCTAACTTTTGAGCCTCAGTTTCGTGGCTTAAATGAGTTAAAACAAGTCAAGTGCTTAGAATGGTGACTAGCACATAGAAAGCACTCAAGGGTAAGTGTTGCTACAGCTGCAAGGATCTCTATGGCATGATAAAGCCAGTTGTGCAAAATCACACTGAGTCACATCTTTGACGTTGGGTTTAAAGATGACAGATGGGACAATTACATAAAGATCATGTGGCCTAGACTAAGAAACGAAAATGTACTGAATAGGCAATACAGCTTTCTTGAAGGAGGCTCATGGAAATTATTGAGAAACAATTCAAGTAAGTGAAAATGCCAAGTTTTAGCAATTATTGATGACAACCAACTCTGCAATGATAGAGCCCCCTGCCTATTCATGACCCTTGGCTAAGGCGTCTAAGGAATTATTTAATTCAAAAACTGATTTAATCCTTATTGCATTTTTCCCCATTACCATTTAGTTCCCTTATACTCCCTGCCCCCCAGCAATCACCACACTGTTGTCCATGTCCATGGGTCCCTTTTCCTTTTTGCTCAATCCCTCCACCCCCTAACTACCCTCTGCCCACTAGCTATCATCCTTGGGTGTATAAAGGGACTAAATGGTAATGGAAAAAGAATACAATAAAGATTAAATTTTTTTAAAAAGACTGAAAAAAAAAAGAATGTCAATATGTCACAGTGTTAATAATTGGAGGATCGAGGTAAAGGTTAAGTGGGAGTTTCACTATACTATTCTTGCAATTTTTCTGCAAGTTTGAAATGTTTTCAAAGTAAAAAAGAGTTTCTAATAAAAAAATGAAAATAAACACTGAGAAACCATTTGGGTTTAGTATGGTACCCAAACAAGGAAGAAAAAAAACCCTTTTAACTCTGTTTAAAAAAAAAATCTCCTTTTTAATTGCTTCAAATCTTTTTTAAAAAATAAGCCAGAAATGTGGCTGAATAAATGAACAATTCATTGGCTTGACCGCACCACCTTCTGATTATATCTACCACAAAAAACAAAAACCAACAAGGTCAGATGAAATTTCTCCATGAACCCAACAATGGTAACTTTCTTCCAATTGTTTTACTTAATGTTCCACGCTGAGGTGAACCTACCAGAGGAAGAATTGCAACTCTTCAGGTATTTTTACCTCCAGTTATAAAATACAAAGAACAGGAGTTCTAGAATGAGAGCCCCCCTTGGAGAGGCACGGCAGCCCTTTAATAAATGGCCTCTCCAGCTGCTCTCTCACCATACTTACAGACTTTACAGCTCTTGCATGTGCTGGAATTACAAGTCATTAAAAAGCCACTTTGAAAACACAATAAAGACCTTCTTCTCTGGCTGCTACAACCTTCCATCATATAAAACCTAAGGCCAATGCTTCAACAGCAGGACATTTACTGCCAACTCCAGACAGTTTAAGCAGGGCAAGGAACAGGGTGGGGTTGGAGGAAATGAGGCACAACAAAAGAAGGGAAGTTTCTTTTTCAATCTCCTTCCATTTTTTTTCTTTTCAAAAGAAACTTCTGCTAAGGTGGTTTGAAGTCTTTATCTTATATCTGAACTACCACCTTACCCTTGAGGAAAATGTTCCCATCTGGTGAGATTTTGTCTTTCTCCCTCAAGAAGATTTTTATCCAAGAAAGCAATTTGTTAAGCCAAAACTATCAAAAGACATGATTAAAATCTCATGTCTCACACTGCAGATTGAAGTATGAAACATTTTACCAAATGTAATATGCCCATTTTCAAGGAAAGATAATTAAAACTTTCAACTTCTGCATTTTTATATTATGATTAAATTTCTACAAAGCAGGGCACAAAAGAAAAAAGTGAAGGCAATGATAAGGAAATTACTACCATAACCAAATCCAATCATAAATAATTATTTCAATTTTCTTTTACTGTTTTTCCCCTTCTTCTCTGCTATGAATACCAAACTCCCTCTTATCACAAAACAAGATCAACTCAATAGAGAAGCAGTTACTGAAAAACAAAAGCTAGGAAATTACAAGAGGAGTGAAAGATATCTGGGTTCTTTTTTATTGTCAATTAACGTTTAAACAAGTTAATGCAAACCACAGTTACAAACTTTTGGTTGATGTTGACACACTCAGATCCTTACTCTTTCCTAAGCTTCTAGTTAACATCGTCACTAGGAAGAACAGCCACTTTCCATAAATGACCACTATGGCCACAAAATGATAAATTCCTAAACTAAGAACAGCTTTATTCTAGTGGGAATTACCTAGGTTCTTGAATGAAAAATATTCTTAATGCTAATATTTACATACATAGCAAAAATACGCCTTCATCATGTTTTCTGTGTTTGCTAAATGCTCATCCACTATACAACAGTCCTTTTGCTTCCCTACCTGTCCTCCCACCTGACCTCCCAAATTCTGTAAGGGAAATTTTACTAATGGACCTTCATGTGATAATATCAGATTTCTTTACAAAATGAGAAACATTTCAGGAAACAAAATATATTTAAAAATTACTCTTTCAGTCATATTAATAGTAACCCAAAGATAAAATCATTCCCTACTAAGTCTTCTTTTAACAGTAACAGCAATTAGGAAAGAAAAACAAATAAACACCAAGTACCTACTCAATGCAGTGATAGCTATGTTCTTGTCCTTTATCTCGTTTAATTAGAAAGCTAAAAGATCCTTGGATGGCTTAATTTTTAATTTAAAACTTAGAATCTTTGCAAGAAACAAAGGTTGATAAAGATGTGGACAAAAGGAAACCCTTGTGAACTGTTGCTGGGATTGTAAATTGTTGCAGCCACTATGGAAAGCAGTATGAGGTTCCGCAAAAAATTAAAAACAGAACTACCATACAATTAGCAATTTCAGTTCTGGGCATTTATTCAAAGGAAACAAAAACATACATTCAAAAAGATATATGTACCCATATGTTGACTGAAGCATATTTACAACAGGCATGATATGGAAGTGATAGGTGAATGAATAAAGAAGATGTGGTATACATATATACAATGTAATATTATTCTGACTTAGAAAAGAATTAAATTGAAATAGAGTATGTGACAACAATTGATAAAAGCTACAGGAACTGTCAACAGGAAATAAAGCCACCCCCCTCCATTGCATTTATGGTTTAAAGCCAGCAGAGACCATCTCAATCCAATATGGTGACTAGATAACCCCTAGCCTCATTATAGCTCATTGTAACACATTAACATGATAAATGACACATCCCATACTGCAGTGATTGGAAAGGAAGACCCACATAAGAACACAAAATGGCCAATAGAGCTCCTCTGAAAAATCTTCTTCCCTTTCCTGGGAAGATCCCAAGTATTTTTCCCCCATATTGAATACCCTACCACCTCCATTAATGAATCTCAGCAAAGGGAAGTAAATTCTGCTAAAGGGGGGCTACTCTCTTGTCTCACCACTTCACAAACAAACTCACTTTCACTTTAAACTCTATGCTGGCTGGCATTTGAATCCTTTCCTGCACAAAGCCAAGAACCCACAATGGATGGTTTACCCTCAAGTCCCAAGACTCCCGGAAGCCTACATCAAAATCTTGGCATTTGCAGTCAGAAGCATCTGCACTGCAAGGAAGAGTTCCTGCTGATTTCCCAGTGGGCAATGTTGAGATAGAGAAGCTGTTCACAGGAAACCTGCCCCAGGAGGCTACAGAGCAGGAGATTGCACACTCTTCAAGCAGTACGGGAAGGTGCTGGAATGTGACATCATTAAGAACTACGGCTTTGTGCACATAGAGGTCAAGGCAGCAGCAGAGGATGCCATATGCAACCTGCACCACTACAAGCTGCATGGGGCAGACCTCACTGTGGAAGCCAGCAAAAATAAGAGCAAAACCTCCAGAAAGCTGCATGTGGGCAACATTAGTCCCACTTCTACCAACAAAGAGCTTCAGGCCAAGTTTGAGGAGTACAGTCCAGTCATGAATATGACCTCGGAAAGATTATGGAGTGGGCTGAGGATGTGGTGGAGGCCATCAGGGGCCTTGACAACACAGAGTTTCATGGCAAACAAATACACATGCAGTTGTCCACCAGCTGGCTTAGGACTGCACCGGGGATGGGAGACCAGAGTGATGCTCCAGTGCGAGAAAGAGGGTTACTAGTCCAAAGAGTAGCTGACAGATCATTTGGGTGAGGAGCTGACTTTACTGAGCAATGTACTGAGCAATATGGAGTAGTGCATACAAGTTACACCATGAGCTATGGAGATTCACTGTATTGCAATAATGATTACTGAGTGCTTCACGCCTACTACAAGTACTCCTTGCTGCCCAGTCCTATGAGGCAGTGGCAGCTGCAGCTGCCTCTGCATATAATTACACAGAGCAGACCCGGTCCTAGCTCCCACAAGTTCAGAACACAAGCTGCTGCTGTTACCGTAGCTTCTATTTCATATTACAGGCTGGATCAGAGGCCCCTGTGTCATGCTATAGCACCCATCCCCACCGTGGGAGAGGGCTATGGTGTCTGGCATGACAGTTAGTTCTCCCAAGCTTTGGCAGTCACGTAGAATTCCCTGTACAACATGGCTCGATATGAGCAAGAGCAGTGTGCAGATCCAGTGTGGTATTCAGCCTTTTAAAGCTTGAGGTAGGATGTGTGTCTGAGATGAAGTTCCAAGCTGTGGTTATGCATGAGATACATCCAATATGGTAGCTGGCTTCTGGGACATTCTTGGCTCTGTGCGTTTAATCCCTCGGGAACCATGGATCTTAATTTATCTCGCTAAATTCTGACCGTATCTTCCTTTCCTGTATCCTGCCCATTTTCCTTTCCAACACTTCTGTAGCATTTATGTTCTGTTCTCCTAGCAGGCCTCCTTGTGTACAGAAACTGTGGTAGGGGCTATGCCACCTCCACACTTCCTGCTTTCGGTGGGTATTGGATTTAGGAATGACCCTGGTGAGAGTGTCACTGCTTCTGAGTGTTTGGCCCAAAAGCTTGTGGCAGGCGGACACAAAGAGTTGGATCACTTTTTTTTTTCTTTTCAGTGAAATAAATGGTATTTCAACTTAGGAAAAAAAAAAATCTTGCCATTTGCAGCAACATGGATGGACCTAGAAGGTATGCTAAGTGAAATAAGCCAGAGAAAGACAAATATTTATTTCACTTATATGTAGAATCTTAAAAACTAAATAAACAAAACACACCGACTCATAGATACACAGAACAAACTGATAGTTGCCAGAGAGTTGGGCAGTGGGGAGGGGGAATGGGCAAAATGGAAGGGGATTAAGAGGTACAAAGTTATAGTTATAACACAAATAAGGCACAGGGATATAATGTACAGCACTGGGAATACAGTCAATAGTATTGCAATAACTTTGTATGGTAATAGATGGTTTCTAGGTTTTTGATGTGATCAATGCATAAAGTATACATAAATGTGAAATCACTGTTGTACACCTGAAACTAATATAATATAGTATATCAGCTCTTCTTTAGTTAAAAGGAGCTTTACAATCTAGAGTAAAAATTAAAAAAAAAACCAAAACTTAGAGTCTTTGTCTTGTGTTTTTCCATAGAACATATGAATACGTGCATATCGATATCAAGGTCATATATCTCAAGACAAAATTCAGAGCAACATGGCATATATTCCAAGTACCTTTTCCCCTTTAAAACATATATGCCACACACTTAAAAAAGAGGGAAGAATTCTGCAGTATTTTTGAATCAAAAAATCTTTCAGTGTTTTAGGTAGGTTATAAAGGTTTCCAAAAGCCAAATCATGCATAATAATGGCTACCTCACATTTTTACATTAGTGTAGTAAGTGCTTTACTTAGATTGACTATTTTCACAATAATCTTAAAAATTTAATACTATTAAAATCTCCATTTCACACACAAAAACCAAAAACCAAAAACTAAGAAATAGAGAAGATTAAATCATTTGCCCAAGATCACAGGTAGAGGCGGGTTTCAAAACACAGCCAGCATGTCTGACACCAGAGTGCAGGCTCCTAAATACCTGGTTACTTGGCTACCTGACTGCCTACTTACCTACCCACATACCTACCTAAACACTTACCAACAAATAAGTGATCCCCCCCAAAACATGCGGGCATACAAGCCATGGATATATTTTCTCTTTTCCCCTTCTCATTTACAAAGTATATAAAAATCTTAACAAAAACAACAATCATCTAAGCATTCTAATCCATCTCCATCGCACTGACTTATACTTTTATGTAAAACTTGAATCTAAATTATAAAAAAATTTAGCTTCTTTAAAAAGTTCTTCCTTTTCATTGTAACTAACTTGTACCAAAGCAAGATCTTTTCTTTACAGATGTAACAGGTAAATAATCTTTTTACTCCAGCCCTTCTTAATTCTTCACACTCTTCCAGTTATTTTCTGTGTCCTTCTTCTGTTTCCAATGTCCCTGATTTCTACCCACTGTGTCTAAAATTACCTACCACCCCATTCCTCACAAATGAACATATATCTGGATCATATTTAAATAATGAAGCTGGAAAGGACTTTAGAGAGATCAGGTCATCTGATCCCATTTACCCAGATGCAGACACACCACCAGCGGGAAAATGTGAATGGTGCTCCCTGAAGTTGGGCCTGCCCCAAGCTACCACCAAAGCAGTTACTGGCCAAGGGAGGTTTAGGGCTGCGAAGGGCTCTCCATTACAATTGCCTCCTGTTTTTTCCTTGTCTTGCCCGCAGGAGGGACACCAAGCAGTACTGATAGAAAGGCCAAACAAAGGCTATCTCTACTATTGAATCAAGGAAATTTCAGCCCTCTTTCATCCTCTTTTGCTCACAGAAAGGTCTTTTGCACCCTGGCTTACTTGGAACGACTATGGTCAATGCTCTTCTGTTCCACCACCTACTTTTAAAGGATTAAACCAACAGCAGCAAGAATAAAAGCATTACTACTATCAAAAAAACTGATAAGGGAGGTACAGTTGTTGGGTTTGATACTGAAATAATACCTGATGGTCAGTCAGGGACTTCCAGCCAAGGTGGAGGTGTAGGTAGATACACTTTGTCTCTTCCCACAACCAAAAGACGGACAAGAAATTTAAAAGCAAAAAATAACCAGGGCTGCCAGAAAATTGAACCGTATAGAACTCTGACAACTGAGGAGTTAAAGAAGAAACATTCATTCAGACTGATAGAAGGGCGGAAACAGACAGCCTGGCAGAGAGGACACGCAGCAAGGCTGCAGCTGGCGGACCCGGGTGGTCAAGGCGGCAGCTGGCAGACTGGGAGGTCCCACATTTGTGTATGGATAAACTGGGAGGAGCAACTGGGGAGTGAGAGAGGCTGCGCAACACAGGGTTCCAGTGAGGGAAAGGAAAGCCTCAAAACCTCTACCAGTAAAAACCTGTGAGGGTTGTGGTGGCAGGAGAAACTCCCAACCTCAAAGGAGAGTTCATTTGAGAGACTCACAGGGTCCTAGAACATACACAAACCCACCCACCCGGCAATCAGCACCAGAAGGGCCCAATTTCCTTGTGGGTAGCAAAGGAAGTGACTGAAAGCTGGCCAAGTGCCAAGCAAATGGCATTGTTCCCTCTTGGGCCCCTCCCCCATAGACAGCACCCCAAGGTAGTGACATGGATTGCCCCACCCTGGCCAATAGCTAAGGCTCTGCCCCTCAAATGTAATAGGTGCGGAGACAAAAACAAACAAACAAAAAAGACCAAATAGAGACAACAGATCAAAGTTCCAAAAATAGAACCAAGTGATGAAGAGATAGATAGCCAACCTAACAGGTGCAGAGTTCAAACACTGGTAATCAGGATGCTAACAGAGATGATTGAGTATGGTCGCAAAATGAAGACAAAAGTGAAGACTAAGCAAAGTGAAATAAAGCAAAATATACAGGGAACCAACAGTGAAGGGAAGGAAACCGGGACTCAAATCAACGATTTGGAGTAGAAAGAAGAAATAAACATTCAACCAGAACAGAATGAAGAAACAAGAATTCAAAAAAAAGTGAGGAGAGGCTGAGGAACCTCTGGGACAATGTTAAACGCTCCAACCTCTGAATTGTTGGGGTGCCAGAAGGAGAAGAGGAAGAGCAAGACATTGAAAACTATTTGAAAAAGTAATGAAGGAGAACTTCCCCAATCTGGTAAAGGAAACAGACTTCGAGGAAGTCCAGAGAAGAAAGCTCAGACAGTCCCAAAGAAGCTGAACCCAAGGAAGCACACACCAAGGTACATCATCATTACATTACCCAAGATTAAAGATAAGGAGAGAATCTAAAAAACAGCAACAAAAAAGGAAAGAGCTACCTACAAAGGAGCTCCAATAAGACTCGCACTGATTTCTCAAAAGAAACCTTACAGGCAAGAAGGGGCTGGAAAGAAATATTCAAAGTCATGAACGGCAAGGGCCTATATCCAAGAATACTCTATCCAGCAAAGCTATCATTCAGAATGGAAGGGAAGGTAAAGTGCTTCCCAGATAAAGTAAAGCTAAAGGAGTTCATCATCACTAAGCCCTTATTATATGAAATGTTAAAGGGACTTACCTAAGAAAAAAACTATGAACAGTAAACTACGTGCTTCCCAGAAAAAGTGCTTCCCAGATAAAGTAAAGCTAAAGGAGCTCATCATCACTAAGCCCTTATTATATGAAATGTTAAAGGGACTTACCTAAGAAAAAAACTATGAACAGTAAAATGACAACAAACTCACAACTATCAACAACTGAACCTAAAAACAAAAATAAAAACAAACTAAGCAAACAACTAGAACAGGAACAGAATCACAGAAATGGAGATCACATGGAGGGTTGTCAGTGGGGAGGGAGAGGGTGGAGAATGGGGGAAAAGGTACAGGGAATAAGAAGCATAAATGGTAGGAACAAAATACACAGGGGGAGGTTGAGAATGTTATAGGAAAGGGAGAAGCCAACGGACTTATGTGTACGACCCATGGACATGAACTAAGGGGTGGAATGCTGGTGGGGGTGGTGCAGGACAGAGGCGAATAAAGGGGATTTAGAAAATTAAAAAAAATAATAATAATACCTGAAAGTCTTAAAGGCTTTTTCTGTAACGATATGAACATTACGAATACCTGTCTTATGATCACTGGATATGTAGCTCTAATGTGTCATGAGTCATTTAAAAAATTTGCTACCTACTGTAAGAAATTATAATTGTAAGTTTATTTCCAGAAGATTTTAATGGTATTGCTTAGTATAAATATATCAAGTTGGACATAAAGTTTATGAAGTCATTCAAAAATGAGAATACACAAAATTATCTGAAGAGTAAGATAACCATATGTTGCCATGTATAATACATTCCTGTACATGATGCATACCCACATTTTTGGCCCAAACTTTCAGGGAAAAAAAAATATTTTGCTTTAATTTTTAAAGATAATTGTTTATTTATTTATATCTAGAAACAAAACTGATTATGGTACTCCAGCGTATTATTTTGCATATGCATATTGTTATTGCTTTACAGAGTTGCACTTTTAATGCATAAGCAAAAATAAAGGATTAAAAACATCTGTATAGATAAGAAATTAGTACTACCCATGTATAATGTGCAGCCTTATTTTCCCCTCAAAAATTTGGACAAAAAAAGTGTACATTATACATACGGTACTCTATGATACTTTCAATAGAAAGAGCATTCAGTACTCCTTTGTGAATGCCATTGGTCTTTTTCACAAATCAGCAAACATTCAAGAAAGAGGTCTTTAAAACTTTTGACCACGACTTACTATAAGAAATGACACACCCTCTGAAATAAAAATTTCACAAACTATTATTTACCCATACTAATTACAATGTATTTGGACTTTTAAAAAATACTGGTGATGACATGCTAAATTGATTTCATGGCTCCCCAGTGAATTATAACCCATAATTTGAAAACTTCTGTTCTAGAAGAATTGCAACACGTCAGAACAAAGTTGCTAAACTTGACAATCTCAATAGCCTATTCACATCCCAACTGTATCAGTGAACATTTCAGGGTGATTTAAAATAAAAGTCAAGTATACAGAAAAAGTTCCAAGTAGTATCTGCCTTAAGAATAAGCTTTGATTTAAAAGGAGAGGTAAAAAAGCAAAGAAGGAAAAATGAACGCTTGAAATATTGGGACAAACCCATGAGCTCTCATCTCCATTTCACAAACTATCACTGTAAGGTCTTTACCGAACGTTGAAATAAATTACTCAAACTCCAGTATTATATATGCTACTCTGCTCCTAATAATAATCTTCTATTTAAATTTCAAGATTAGTTATGGAGAGCGGGGGGAAGAAAGTGGTCTCTGGATGACTAGAGACTGATATTGATGCCATGTCCTAACTCTGGCTGGCTTTCAAGCAGAAACAGTGCAAACATAGTAGAGATAATCTGTTACTGAGACCCCCTTGCCAGCATTTGAACTAGGAACAGTTGTGAAGCAACCCATTGGAACAGAAAGAGGAGTAGTCTAAAATTGCCAGTAATTTTTAGCCACACATTTTCCTTGACCATTGTCTAGAAATATGGACAAGTCAAAGTTAGGAGATACAGGGACTGAGTATGACTGATAAGTAATGGTAGAAGCCCAAAAGTAGAGAAAAAAGGAAATGTGAGGAAGAGGTTAAGATAACTTCATAGCAAATAATTTTTCTATTCTATTCTCCAGAAACAGAATCAAATGTCTTCTGAACTACTAATAGTCTTGTCACTACAATGTAAGATTTCTTACATTGGTAAGTTAGAGTAAATAATCCAAAAATCCCTTCCAATTCTGAGAAATCTGTAATTATGAGTTAAAATCTCAACATCAGGTAACACTTGGAGGTGGGGATATTAGATGGTCTTTTAGGTACCCACAAAAGATAATCCCACTTATCAGAAAAAAAACTTGTAATAAAGATCACAATAAAATAATTACTACTATCAGAAAACTGATATGGAAAGTACAGTAGTTATACTTTTAAATCAATGGCTACATGATGAAAAAAAGATTAAATATTTTGGTTTCAAAATCCTGTCGCCTGGTTTCACAAGCACGTATATATGTTAAAATTGATCAATTATACATCTACAGTATACTGTTACATCAATTTTGCCTAGATAAAACTTTAAAAAATACCGTCATCAGTTTTCCATTTATGTAAACAAATTGCTTCATTCTGCTGATCAAAAGACCAACATTATAGCTGTACCCTAATATTTTCTAAGTTTCTCTTTTGAACTTATTGTCCTTTGTATTTAAGTTTCATTGCATTCTTCTTATCTTCCTAAATATCAGCAATCACTGAAAAGCATAGTAACTAAGTTCTGAAGAGCACCTAAGTTTTTCTGCTGCTATTCAAACAACCTGTTATCGTACTATGGAATATATCTTTAACAACTTAAATCACAACCTAAAAACTCTCAGATTTCTTAACGATTTCATTTCCTTCTTTCCATTAGTTAAGGAAATTCATTTCTAGACATTTCCACACTACCATGTTATGGTTCAGCGGTCATTTTCTTCCCACATTCTTTATCTTGAAACTATTTGAAATAAAATCTAAAAACTAAGAAGGGAAAGAGGGAAGCCAACCAGACTACTCACATCAGATTTAGAGGACATATTCTCCTCCGCGTCGGAATCGTTGGGATCCACGATATCATCAAATGGCGGTAAAGTGGATTTCTTCTTCTCTGATGTCTCACTCTCAATTTTGACCTTTCCTATCTTGACATGAGATTTGTCTTTTATCTGTTTTTTGTCAGCAGAACAAGTGAGTATCAGCGGTGGCGCACTAGAGAAACTTTTAAATAAAGCCTCTGAGCTATTCTTTTTCCTTTTTTTGGCTGAGAGTTCTTCGGAATCTGAAATGGGGGGCCTTTTACTAGGAGCCTTCTTATCTTGCTGTCCACTGGTGATAGTGAGTAAGTTACTGTCTGGTTTTGGCTCTTTTGACATGGGTTTAGGTTCCTTGAAGGCCATCTTAGGAACTATTTTTTCTTCTTTCAGTGGTTTATTTTCTTTGGGTTTCTTAGAGGATTCTTTGGAAGATTTGTTGTGATCCCTGGAAGGTTCTTTGAAGGCACTTTTATGTTCTCTGGAGTCTTTAGAAGGTTTTTCCTTGTGCTCCTTCATTAACTTGTGAGGCTTTGAAAAACTGGTACTGCTGCTGCTGCTACTGCTGCTGCTACTGCTGCTGCTGCTACAGCTGCTGCTGCTACTGCTGCTGCTGCTACTGCTGCTGCTACTGCTGCTGCTGCTGCTACAGCTGCTGCTGCTGCTGCTGCTGCTGGTATGAACACTCCGATTAGGGTCCTGCAGAAAAAGGAGAAGAAATGAAACTCAAAACTGAATAGCAACCAAGAGTCAAAGGCCAGTTTCCCTGCATTCAATCTGCACAAAATAATCCCTCTTTGACTGCTCTCAAAGTAACGGGAACCAACAACCACAGTATCACAGGTGAGAAAAGGGCGTGCGGGAAACATGGTGTACGAGGGCTACTATGGATCAAGGAATTTAATGAAGCAAGCTGTTTTCTTAATCATGAGAAGCATGGAGTTCTAAACATTTCAATTCAACAAATGTTCACTAAATGCTAGTTCTGGAAGATACAAAGGCGGATAACATGTGGTCCCTTTTAAAAATATTTTTGTATTTTTCAATTACGGTTGATGTGCAACATTATATTAGTTTCAGGTGTATAGCCCAGTGATTAGACATTTACATAACTTAACAAAGTGATCACCCCTACAAATCTAGGATCCATCTAACACCATACACAGTTATTATAATATTATCAACTATATTCCCTATGTTGTACTTTATATCCTCATGACTATTCTGTAATTACCGATTTTTACTTCTTAATCACGTCATCATTTTCACCCATCCTCCAATTCCCCTCCCCTCTGGCAATTATTAAATGTTCCCTGTATCTACGAGTCTGTTTCTGTTCTGCTTGTTCATTTGTTTTGTTTTTTAGATTTCACATACGAGTGAAGTTATATGGCATTTGTCTTTCTCTGTCTGACTTATTTCACTCAGCACAATATCCTCTCGGTCCATCCATGTTATAGCAAATGGCAAGATTTCCACATGCCCCACTCTTAATAACTGTGACATTTCTATGATTCACGGTTGCTATAAGAGCCACTTATATTCTGTTATGACAACAAAAAGCAGGGGATAAGTAATTCTGTTGAGGATTTTGGGGAAAAGGATAATTCAGAAATTTATGGAGAATTAACACCTGAATTAGGTCCTCAGGGATAAGCAGTTAATACTAGAAAGAGAAGAATGAAAAGCTCTTGGAGACCAGGGACTAGAATGAATGGAAACAATGAGGGGTCAAAGCCCAGATAACATTTAGGGAAGAGCATCCAGCTTTGAGAAAGAGGTGTAAAATAGCCCAGGGTCACACTGTGAGGCCAAATAATATTAAATGTTAAATGGCTTTTTAATATAAAGAATCATGAGATCCCCCCCCAAAAAAAATTATTCTCAGTTTGAGGTAAAAAGAAATTATTTCTTTTGCTGTCCAAACTTTAGCACTTATGAAATATGTCTCCAATCCATTAGTGAAGAAAAAAGGAAAGCTCAAAGAACAAAGATTTCACCTAATAGCCATCAAGTGGAATGAAAAATCTTTATCAATTACTGTTGTATGATCATAAGAGTTAATTTTGTCTTTTGTTTTAAATGTTACCAATTTTTTCACTTATACAAATACATCAGAATATATAACCTTTCTATCTATGTACAAAGTCTAAGTCCATACTTACCATATTTGTGAACCTCTATTGTTAATAATAAAAATCAGAAACAGAAGTGAACCCTGGAGTGCAAAAATCCATAGCAATACTAAAATAAGAGCTTTTTCTCACTTACCTCCTAATGGAACCAAAGACAAATAAATGTCCAAATTTCAAATGGAATTTACATCTTTAGGCTTGCTTATTATGTTTCACCTCTAGGTCACCCACTTAAGGTCAATGATATATATAAACTAATCCTCTATTCCTTAAATATCTAGCATGATGTGAAAATGATAGTACGAAGGTGCTATGGTTTTCAGTAACATGAACAATATACTTATTGGGGTCTATGGGGGAAAAGGCATATATATATGGAGAAGTATTAGAAAGTAATACCCAAAATGAAAAATTATTGTTCTGTGTTAGTGGGAATATGAATTTTTTTTCTTTTTACAATTTCTTTTGTCTTAATGACACATACCAATTATTACATTTAGTTTTTGCAAGTGAGCATTTGTCTTCGAAATTCTAAAATGGATAATGTTACAAATCAAAGACATGCTTTTATGCAACTAACTAGATAATCCCTTACAAAACATCTTAATCTGAGATTTAAAAGCAGAATGCTAAAGATAGCATTCATATTACTGAAACTACATTATTTTATAAATTCTATTACAAGACATTTCCTGGCATGTTAAACAATACTATGAAAAATTAAAATGGACAAACTAAATTAAGGAAGAGCATTATGAAATCTAATATCCTTGAGTTTTTTGTTGTTGTTAACTGGTTTGCTGACTTACTGAATTTTGGCAATTTGCAATCAGTATTCTAATTATGGCTCTCAAACACCCAAGCATTGCTGTCCAATATTCAACCTTATGGAGTATTACGTGTGTTACACAAATGTAACATGAAAATATATAAATTTTAACCTACCAACATATATTCTAATGTTAAGGATTAAAACCATAACATTTCAGCACCAACAAAAATAAAAGAACTTCTATAAGGGTTCTTCCATGATTTACTTTTAAAATTCTTTCATAGTACAAACTGGAATTCTTAACACAAAGTACACTGTGGCATATGACACAGATTCTTGTGTCACAGAAAGTTCAAGTTCTCAATTTAATTACATACATATGATGGTAAGTATAAAACTCCAGAAATTTTATAACTTTTTACTCCCCAAGTTGGTCTAGGTTTTAATGCCTACCATCACCTTTTCACCCACCTAACAAATCTTGGTACAAGCAAATGACCCAACCATTCTTCCCTCATCCACTTTACCAAAAAGTTTTCAAGAAAAGACAACTCAGAGCTAAGGGGGAAAACATTCACTAGCAATATCCCAGGCAGATAAAAATTTAGAAAATAACGAAAAGATGAGAGAATGTTTACTGCTTCATAGGGTTACATTTGCTGTGATCAACGGCAAAGTACAAATGTTTGTCACCCGACTCCATATTCATACATGTACTAAATGCAAAAGAAAGGCTTGCATATAAAGTCAGGAATCAAATTGTTATTGCAACAGAAAAGCTTTCACTGACTCTCAGCCCATCTATCTTTATATATTGGGGATCAAGCCACTGGCCTTTAAATATTTTTACTGAACATTAAGTGTCACTAAGCAGCACGGACTAATTATCATTCAATGTGAAGTTTACACATGTTGTATAATTCAAATTTTCTTTGCCTGAGGCTGATTAAGACAAACGGAATATCAATATTAGGGAGATTATGTGTATATAATTCAAATCTCAAATATTTAAGGCAAATTACTGTTTAAATAGAAATATACATGTTTCTGCACTAACTTTACAACCTGTGAATATAGGGTACAGTATTTTTTTCATCTACTCAGATTCTAATGAACACTTCCTTGTTTTATGTGCCTTTAATGTATAATCTCTTTTAATACTAGGTGTCTGCAACCCCAGGCTTAAGAGAAGGTATAACTATTGGTCAGAATAAGGTCTTCTGATCTAATTTTCAACTTCCATGTTATCACCATGTCTTTTTTCTATTACCACTGTTAACTCAAAGATGCTTCTCTAGCTCCTGTTTCTTTCCCTACCTATATTCTTAATTTTGGCCTCTATACTACTTTAATTAGCTTCTGCATTGTGCAAGATTTTCAGTTCATTCATAGCTTATTTTGTAAAATTTGCATATGGGCAAATAAACTCTCCTAGAAGAGGTTTATTTATCCCAAATCAATAAACTCTCCTAAAAGCATTTATTGTCCAAGGTACATCTTAAAAGGTCAGTTCCTAGAAATTGTAGGGCAGTCCAAGAGGTGATGCATTTAAAGAGGTCGGGAAAACCATGATAGTTAAAGACTGACTTTCAAAATGAAGGTCTCTTCTGTAATGTCATTAAACACTTGATAAATGCCACAAAAGGATGAAATACCATCTGATGCTATGAATAAGTATAAATATTCATAATTCTGGGGAAAACAATGAATCTTGAATTTGGGAGTGAATGGGACCTAAAGAATGTGGCAATGGAATTATTATAGTCATCTTCAGAGAGGGCTGGTGCAGAGCTGCTCTGATCTGGGCTCCAGGCAAGACCCAAAAGAGTTCTGTACAAACATAACTGCACCAGGGTGGCCAGCCTCCCTGAACCCAATGGTGCTCAGGAGGTACTCAGTTAGAAGTAAGACTACACTCTACTCCTGAGGCAGCGGAGTGCAAGGAGATCAGAAGAAAGGCATAGAGTCCTCCAGGCCATAAAGCAGACAACATGCCTACTGCTACAGTGCGGGCTGAGGTGCCTGTGCCTTTCATCACTTACAGGCACAATAACCTAAGGTCCCCTAACAGTTCATCCTGAACCCCAACACACACATATATATAACATACCTAAGGGTGGGAGAATGTAGGAGAGAGCAGACCTACAGATCTGAAGGACACAGATGAAATATTACAGTCCAAAATAGCATGGCTACTTAAGGGGAGTCAACTAGAGAAAAATACACACAGATTATAAAACAGATTAAAAATTTTAAAAGTGTAATCCTCAAGCTTAACAATTCAACAGATAGAGGTGAGGATAAACTATAATTGGTAGCATGAAGGGTCAACTGAAAGAAATCTCAAGGCATAATATAAAAATACAAAGGTATGAAAATTATACTAAGGAAAGAAAGTAGAGCAGATTGAGGCAAACTAACATACCAACCATAGGAACAGTTCCAGAAAAATCTCTAGAAGGAGGAAAAGGGAAAGACAGAAGAGAGGCAATAATTAAAGTAATATGAAAGAAAATTTCCATGAACTAATGAAAAGATACATGCAAAAAACATTTGCTAAAATTCCTAAACTCTAAAGAGAAAAAAGAGAATCTTACAAGTTATCAGAATCAAATTAACATTGGACTTCTCATTTGTACCAGAATTAAAAAAAAAAAAAAAGTAGCATCTAAACTGCTGGGAGAAAAAGCAGGACAACCCAAACATCCTACATAAACATTCAGTGTGAAAACGTATTTGCCAAAATTTAAGGATTCAAAGAGCACATTGCTCACGGCCCCACCTAAGGAAAGGACTTGAGAAAAGATTGTAACCAAACAAACATGGAATCAGAAAAGAGGCCTTTATGTATAGGAACACAGAAAAGAGACGAAACAGTGGTGTGATATAGTTTGCCCTTTATACAGAATTAAATCTTAATGGATAATAAACTACATGGAAAATGTAATACAAGCGCTCAATGTGAATTCCAGACACAGAAAAGTCTAACAAAAACCTGAACCTAAAAAACTGAATTATCAGATGGGTACAAGATTTGTCAGGATGATCACTTAGTAAATCATACAATGTCTAATTGCTGGGGTGTACACCTGAGACTAATATAATATTGTATGTCAACTATTCACTATAAATGAAAAATAAAAACTTAAAAAAAACAACCTTGAATTATCTCCATAGAAATTTAGGAATATTTGAGAAGATTAATAAGAGTATCAAGGTGAATCATTTTTCATGTTAAAGTGGGGGGAAAACTGGATTATGAGCAATTGAAAGAGAAGGTGGACAATTACAAAATGGAAAAGTACAGGACTGCCACATAAACAAAGGAAAACCAGGAAATAAAAATCAACTTAAAATATAAGCAAAATTACAATAATTGAAAAAAGTCACAAATTTACATATTGAACAAAGTATAAAGTGATAAAATCAAGTATCACTCATCAGAATAAAAAAGAAAGCTGAATTCCCCCACTAAAAGACAGAATGTCAGACTAGGTTAAAATAACAGAGGTCATATACAGATTGTAAGAAATACTTAAAATCCAGGGACTGAAAAAAAGGTTAAATTAGGGGGATGAGCCAAGAAATACCAGCTAAGTGCCCCCAAAGGAAAGTATGAGTATTATATTAATATCGCACAATATGGAATTCAAGGTTAAGAGGACCAAATGGCATAAAAAATTAAAAAGCTAAATTACATAAGGCAAAGGGTACTGAAATGTAAAAAATAACTAGAAAAATGTTTCATTGAAATGAGAAATCAACACATCTTTATCAAAGATAGACAGATCTAATAAAATGAAGTGAATACAGATATGATGAAATTAAAGCAATCCACAAATTTGAATAAAGCTTACAACTTTTTTTTTCTAATCCTTACCCGAGGACATGCTTATTGATTTTAGAGAGAGGGGATGGGAGGCAGAGAGAGAGGGAGAGAAACATGGATGTGAACATCAATCAACTGCCTCTTGTAAGCACCCCAGGCGGGACCAAACTTACAACCTAAGTATGTGCCCTGACTGGGAATCGAACCCATGAACCTTTCAGTTTACAGGAAGACGCTCTAACCAACTGAGTCACACTAGCCAGGGCAAAGCGTACAATTTTTTGTATGCCCATAGAGAACTGAAAAGAATCAATCATAAAATAAACTTTTAAATATTCTTTTTAAAATGTTTGAATAGATTATACAGATTGATCATACTCTAATAAAATTATAAAAATAAAGAGAAAGAAATCAGTCAAAAGAAAACAATGAAAGGAGCATTTCATATTTTAAAAAATCAAGTAGCATAGCAAAACATATGCTCAAAGGAAAATATATAGCCTTTATTGCATTCATTATTTCCAAAATGAGAAGAAAAGAGGCAGGGGGAGGAGAGATATAATTAGTACTCACTCGGAAAAACTAGAAATAGATCCACAAATATGAAAGCAGTATTATATCAAATATAATGGAGAAAGTAAAAGAAACAAATTTCACCACACTTTTAAAAAAGTGCCTTAACTGTATATTTAAGGTTCAAATTCCAAGGAGAAATTGATCAATTCTGATTTAAACGAGATCTAAAATCTACTTTTCAGAATCAACTAAAAGAGGGGAAGTTTCTTCAATTCAAAACCATGATCTACCATAAAAGGAATAAAATTAATGAGGGCATAGCAATGTATAAATATTTCAAAATCGGTTGGTAAATACTAAAAGAAACAGCCAAACAATTCAAAATATTTCTAACTATGTGGTGTGTGTGTTTGGGGGTGAGGGGTAGAGCAGAGCAGATTACTGGTGATTTTTATGAGCTTTTTACATAATTTGACTTTATACCATAAATGCTTTATTTAAAATTAATATTATAAGACACTAAGATTGTGAAGCAGAAACCGTTTCAACAACAATTGGTAGGACTAATAGAAACAAAGCAAATTTATTTAAACACCAAGGCTAACTAAAAGCAACAAGACCCAAAACTTAACATGTATTAATTAAGTTAGTCAGTGGGTAAAGGATAAAAGAAACATTACACAAGTGGAAGAGAAATGGCACTTGAGAACAGCAACAGGGGTCTTTCATTCAATAACAATCTAAATGGCCTGTGCATAAATATAAAAAAACAAAACAAAACACTATTTATACACATACAAGAAAGAAAAAGAAAAGTCTGCTTTTACAGGCCACAATGCTTTGAAAGGTTTTACTTATTTTGATTTTGTTAATGATGTTGTACCATTTTTGAAGGTGACATTTAAACAGGAAATTAGACAGAGCTCTGCAATACACCCCCCATGGCTCAGGGGAAAAAAAAGCCATTTCTAGGCCTGACCCAGGGAGGGTCAGCCCCTGATTTTAAGGAATTGAAGAATAACATCCACAAATTCCTCATTTTGCCTGGATCTGTACAAGAGACAGCCAATGCAGGTAAGTGTGCACTGTGCACAGTGACAAACATGCGGCAATCATGTGATCAGTTAAGCATGAACCAATAAGTAACATGAAAGAGGATCAAAAAATGACGTTGATAATTCAAGGACAAAATTTAGACAATAACAACAGATTCCCCTCAGTCACACTTGGCTGTGCATTCTACCAATTCTTTGTAAGACAAATTGGCCTTAATGACATGTACAAATAACAGTTACATCTGAGAAGCAAAGGAGACCCAACTGAGGACTTTAAGGAGGAAGTCAATATAAACAACTATTCATTTTGGGAAGATCATCTGGTAGCAATGTAGAGGGAGGCTGGAATGAATAGAAGGTGAGAAAAGAAAGGCCACCTGGAGGACTACTGCATTGTGGAATAGTGGCAGTGGTGGCAATGGTATACGAAGTTACTGAACGCATACTAGTCCAGACTCGGATATCAGAGTTTTATAATGATTAACTCAACAATCTTGTGAAGTATCTATTAGCCATGTTTCACAATGGGGAGGCTGATTCACAAAAATCAATGTACTCAAAGACACACATGTAAGCAGTGGTCTTAAGAACTGAGATTTAAGCCCAGGGTGTCTGGCCCTAATACCCATACTCTAAACCACTATACTTCTATCGTGTCAATTGTTTTTAAACCAACTGCCAATACTGCCAATTATAATCTGAGCTGAACCCAAAAGAAGGGTGAGTAGAAAGGGGAAGGACTCAATGACTATAAAAGAACACCACTGAACAAGCCTACAAGTCTAGGAAGAACTACATAAAGGAAGTTCTATTTCGTTCCAGTAGAGGGGGTACAACTTTTCGGTAGGTGGCTAATAGTTTGAAATCAGAGGCTCTTCCTATATACACTTGAAGTGGCTTAAACTTTTGAGTCTTTTGTTACCAAATAAATATTTTGAACTTGACAGTCAGTAAAATAGTTGTATTCAGAGGATTTATGTGATACTGGAAAATAAATCTTTCATATAATGTCCCTCTACAGAACACGTTATACCCAATTATTTTAAAGAATATCATAGAACTATAAAATAGTATATCTCATCTCACACATGCTTTCAAAATCAATGTAAATAACATCTGCCACACTACACAATTTGAAATGACAAAAATTTGTAATGTTCAAATAAAATAAATGAAAACCTCCAAAAGGGTGATGTGGTGGAAGTCACAGCTAAAACTAGAGGATCCTAAAAGGGCCTTCGTGGGAAGAATTTGGAAAGAGGGAATTTGAGAAACGTCACACAAAAATAAGGAGGCAATAAAGAAAAACAATTTTTAAAGCCACAAAATAAATGGCTGTAAGATAGAAAATGTGATAACAGTACACATCTTCACTGTGAATAAACATTTTAACTAGTCATAACCATAAACAATGTTTATTAATTTTCAACTGTTAGGAATTAACCTACTTAGCTCAACCACTTGCTAAGTGACTTATATTTCCTTATCAGTAAAATGGAGACCCATATTACTATTATCAAAGTCAACTTGATGATTAAATAAATTTAATATATGTAAAGTTCAGATGTATTATAATGTAAAATAAATTAAATATGTAATGTGCTTGGTACACAGAAGAAACTATGTGTAAGCACTTTTAATTACTACCACTACTGTTACTGCTACTATGGACAAGTACATAAAACTTAGAATTTGGGGACTTCAGGCCAAGATGGAGGCGTAAGTAGATATGCTTTGCCTCCTCACACAACCAAAAGAAGGACAACCAATTTAAAAACAAAAATAACCAGAACAGCCAGAAATCAAACTGTATGGAAGTCTTGACAACCAAGGAGTTAAAGTAGAAACATCCATCCAGACCGGTATGAGGGGCAGAGACAGGCAGCCAGAACAGAGAGGATGCAGGGCAAGGCCATGGCTGGCAGACCCGGGCGGTCCCATATTTGCATGCGGATAAACCGGGAGGAAATGGGGAGTGAGAGAGACTGCACAACCCAGGGTTCTGGCACAGGAAAAGAAAGCCTCAAAACCTCTACTTGTCAAAACCTCTACCAGTCAAAACCCGTGGGCATTATGACAGCGGGAGAAACTCCCAGCCTCACAGGAGAGTTCATTTGAGAGACCCACAGGGTCTAAGAACATACACAAACCCAACCACCTGGGAGTCAGCACCAGAAGGGTCCAATTTGCTGGTGGGTAGCAAGGGAAGTGACTGAAAGCTGGCCAAGATCCAAACAAGTGGTACTGTTCCCTCTCAGACCCCTAACGCACAGACATCGCCACAAGGCAGTGACGTGGGTTGCCCCACCCTGGAGAATACCTCAGGCTCCACCCCTCGCAACATAATAGGCACGCAGAGACAAAAAAATATATATATATGGCCCAAAGGAGAGAACAGATCAAAGCTCCAAAAATAGAACTAAGTGATGAAGAGATAGCCAACCTAATAAGTGCAGAGTTCAAAACACTGGCAATCAGGATGCTCACAGAAATGGTTGAGTATGGTCACAAAATGGAGGAAAAAGTGAAGGTGATGCAAAGTGACATAAAGAAAAACAGAGGATCAATATGGTGGAGGGGTGAATGGAGGTCACACTGACTTCCTCCCAGGACCAATCTGGAATTACAACTAAATTGTGGAGAAATCACCCAGAACAAACAACTGAACAACAGTGAGAGAGAAGCCTTATGACCTAGCACAGGCAGAAGAATCAGTTCGGCACAATATGACTGGTTAGGAGCGCAGCGGAGATGCATGAAGACTGGCTGGGCACCCTCAGGTGGCAGCACCAGAGGGATATTTAAGCAACCAGTTGCGTCCCCCTGAGAAGAGTGGCATCTACACCATAAGTGGGATCCCCAGCCTACAGTATCATAGCCCAAAAAGTACACAGATAACAGTCAGCTGTGAAAAGCTACAGGGTTACTCTCTGCCAGAGATGGGGGGCTGGAGACTGAAAGAGCCATTTAAAGGGCCAATGCACAAATTTTCATCTGCAGGCACCTACCCTGGGCTCCAGAAAACATGGGGGTAAAGTGGGCTAGAGACACCTGGGGAGAGACTAGGGAGAGGCTTTGGGGAGAGAACTGAGAAAGTAGCCACCAGAATCCCTGCACCAAGTCATCCCCCATGCGGCAACAGCCACCTTGCTCAGGTAGACCATTCCCCTGAGCTGCAGCAGTCTAAGGGGACACTTTAGCCCTGCCCCCCAGAGGGACTCTGTCCTAGCCCTGTGGTGTTTCAGCCTGACTGCTGAGTGCAGAGTGGCAGCCATAGACAGTAGATCCCTGCAAAGGGGCGGGGGTGGGGGGGAGGGTGGGCAGAGTGTACTAAAGGCACTTCAGGAGAGACTGGGGACAGAGGATTTCGGGAAAGGACTGAGAGGGTAGCCTCCAGGATCCGGGTGCTGAGTCATCCCCCATGCAGAAGCAGCCATGGGGCTCACACAGACCACTCCCCTCCAAGCAGCAGCAGCCTGAGGGGAAACATTAGCCCCAACCCCAGAAGGAATTCTGCCCCACCCTATGGTGCTTAAGCCTGACTGCTTAGTGTAGAGTGACTAGATTAACAACTGAAAGAGACAGCCACAGACGGTAGATCCCAGATCCTGGGAACTCTCAAATAGACTGCCTAAGGTCAGATGGGGTCAACATCTGACATCACCAGAGGTGGATACAGAAGGAAAAAACAGCAGTAAATACTAGAGGCTACCAAGACAAAATCCACTGGGGTCTTCTCCATGATTTGCAATATTTTCTTTACTACATAGCTTTTTAATATACATTTTTCTGTCCATCAAGTGTGTGCATATTAAGTTACTAGATTTTCTACTACAGTCTATTTCTCTCTTTTCTTATAGTAGTTTTAACATCTTTACAGCCTTATTAATACTGTTCATTTGCTGCTAATAGTGGGATTGCAGGGGGGAGTAATTTCTGTGGTTGTGGGATTATTTCCTGAGCTTTGTGATTTTGCTCCTGCAGACAAATAATGGGAAGATAAAGAAACAACCCCTAATCGAAAGGAAAGGAGGAACCCCCAGAAAGACTACTAAATGAAACAGAGGCAAGTAAACTATCAGATATGGAGTTCAAAACAATGGTTATAAGGAAACTCAATGAACTAAATGAGCTCAGTGAAAATTACCAAAAACTACAGGGAAACTATGAGGAACTTACTGCAAACTATATCAGCATGAAAAAGGACACAGAAACCATCAACAAGGACCACGAGGAAATGAAGACTACAATTTCTGAATTGAAGGACACAGTAGAAGGAATCAAAACCAGGCTACATGAAGCAGAGAATCAAATCAGGGAGCTGGAGGACATGGTGGAAAAAAACTCCCAGAAAGAGTAATTAAAGAAAAAAGGCTCAAAAAGAACAAAGAGGGGTTAAGGGAAATGCAGCACAACATGAAACATAATAATATCCATATAATAGGAATACTGGAAGGAGAAGAAGAGGAGCAAGAGATAGAAAATCTGTTGGAAAAAGTAATGATGGAAAACTTCCCTAATTTCAGGAGAGAAAAAGTCACACAAGTCCAAAAAGCACAGAGGGTCCCAATCAAGAGGAACCCAAACAGAACCCCTCCAAGACACATCATAATAAAATGGCAGATATCAAAGACAAAGACAGAATCTTAAAGGCAGCAAGGGAGAAACAGGAAGTAACATGCAAGGGCGCTCCAATAAGGCTAGCAGCTGACTTCTCCACAGAAACACTACAAGCCACAATGGAATGGCAAGAAATATTCTGAGTAATGAAAAGTAAAGGCCTGCGACCAAGACTGATCTACCCAGCAAGACTCTCAATTAAAATGGGAAGCAAAATAAGGAGTTTCCCAGGTAAAAGAAGGTTAAAAGAGTATACCTCTACCAAACCAGCATTGCAAGGTATGCTAAAGGGGCTGCTTTAAGAAGATGAAGAAAAAGAGTGAGAGAAGAACACAAGAACAAAGAAAAAAAATTAATAAGTACCTATCAATAAAAACTTTAAATGTAAATGGATTAAATGTTCCAATTAAAAGACATAGAGTGGCTGAACGGATAAGAAAACAGGACCCACACATATGCTGCCCACAAGAGACCCAACTCAGAACAAAAGACCTACACAGGCTGAAAGTAAAGAGCTGGAAAAAAATATTCCAAGCAAATGGACAGGGTAAAAAAGCTGGAGTATTAATACTTATATCAAACAAAATAGACTTCAAAACAAAGGCCATAAAAAGCGATGCAGAAGGACGCTTCATAATACTCAAAGGAAGAATCCATCAAGAAGAAATAAACATAGTAAACCTATATGCACCCAAATATATAAGCAAAATCCTGGAGAACTTCAAGAAAGAGATAGACAGTAACATACTTATAGAAGGGGATTTTAATACCCCACTGTCAACAATGGATAGATCATCCAAACAAGATATCAACAAGGATATTGTGGAACTGAATAACACATTAGATCAAATTGACTTAACTGATATATACAGAACCTTTCATCCCAAAGAAGCAAACTACACATTCTTTTCAAATGTACATTGAACATTTTCAAAGCAAGGCCACATGATAGGACATAAAACAAGCCTCAACAAATTGAAGAAAATTGAAATCATATCAAGCATTTTCTCAGACCACAAAGGCTTAAAACTAGAAACCAACCTCAAGGAAAAAACTCAAAAACATTCAAACTCATGGAGACTAATAGCATGCTATTAAACAATGAATGGGTCAATAATGAGATCAAAGAAGAAATCAAAAAGTTTACGGAAACAGATGAAAATGAACATACAACAGTCCAAAACCTATGGGACACAGCGAAGGCAGTCCTGAGAGGAAAGTTCATAGCAATATAGGTCTACCTAAAAAAGATAGAAACATTTCAAATAAACAACCTAACCCTACATCTACAACAACTGGGGAGACAACAAACAACAAAGCACAAAGCAAATAGAAGGAAAGGAATAATCAAGATCAGAAGAAAACTGAATGACATAGAGACTAAAAGAACAATTCAAAGGATCAATAAATCCAGGAGCTGATTCTTTGAAAAGATAAACAATATCAACAAGCCTTTTAAGTAGACTCATCAATAAAAAAAGGGAGAGGATGCAAATAAATAAAATCCGAAATGAAAGAGGTGAAATTACAACTGATGTCACAGAAATACAAAGGATGGTAAGAAATTACTATAAACAACTACATGCCAAGAAATCTGAAAACCTGGGTGACATGGACAAATTTCTAGAAAAATATAATTTTCCAAAACTGAATGAAGAAGAAGCAGAAAGCCTGAATAGACCAATAACAGCTGGTAAAATTGAAGCAGGAATCAAAACACTCCAGGCACGGAAAAGCCCTGGACCAGATGGTTTCACAGGAGAATTTTACAAAACATTTAAGGAAGAGCTAACCCCTGTCCTTCTCAGACTATTCCAAAAAATCCAAGAAAAAGGAAGACTCCCAAACTCTTTTTATGAGGCCAGCATCATCCTAATCCCAACAGCAGATAAAGACACAACAAAGAAATAAAACTACAGGCCAATATCGCTAATGAACATAGACGCTAAAATCCTCAAAAAGATATTGGCAAACTGCATCCAGAAATATATTAAAAAGACCATACACCATGATCAAGTGGGTTTACCCCAGGGTAAAATATTCCCAAACCAATAAACATAATACATCACATAAAGAAAAAAGGAAAGACAAAAATCACATGATCATATCAATAGATGTGGAAAAAGCATTTGAAAAGGTAGAGCACCCATTTATGATAAAAACAGTAAAGTGGGAATAAAGGGAGAACACCTCAACATAATAAAGGCTATATACAAGACACCAACATCCAATATTATACTGAATAGGCAAAAAGTAACAGCTTTCCCACTAAGATCAGGAACAAGACAAGGATGTACGCTTTCATCACTTCTATTCAACATAGTATTAGAAGTCCTAGCCACAGCCATCAGACAAGAAAAAGAAACAAAAGGCATCCAAATTGGAAAGGAGGAAGTAAAACTGTTACTGTTTGCAGATGACATGATAGTGTACCTACAAAACCCCACAGACTCCACCAAAAAACTACTCAACCTCATAAGTGAATTTGGCAAAACAGAAGGATACAGAGTCAATATTCAGAAATCGAAGGCATTTTTGTACACCAACAATGAATATCAGAATTATAAATCAGGGAAAAAATCCCATTTACTATAGCAACAAGAAAAATAACATACCTAGGAATAAACTTAACCAAGGAGGTTAAAGACCTGTGGCTCAAAAAACTACACAGCACTGAAGAAAGAAATTAAGGAAGACACAAATAAATGGAAGCATATACCATGTTCATAGACCGGAACAATTAACATCATCAAAATATCCGTAATACCCAAAGCAACTTATAGCTTCAATGTAATCCCTATTAAAATACCAATGACATATTTCACAAATATAGAACAAACATTTCAAAAATTTATATGGAACCATAAATGACTCCAAATAGCTGCAGCAATTTTGAGGAAGAAGAACGAAGTCAGAGGGATCACAATACCTGACACCAAACTATATTAAAAGGCCACTGTAATCAAAACGTACCAAAGAGTTTGGTACGGGCATAAGAACAGACACATAGATCAATGGACCAGAATAGAGAGCACAAAAATAAACCCATGTCTCTATGGTCAATTTATATTTGGCAAATGGAGCAGAAGCATAAAATGAAGCAAAAAATAGCCTCTTCAACAAATGGTGTTGGGACATCTGGACATCTACATGCAAAAAAATGAAATTTGACAACCAACTTACACCACACACAAAAATAAACTCAAACTCGGTAACAGACTTAAATATAAGTCGTGACACCATAAAAGTCCTAGAAGAGAACATAGGCAGGAAAATGTCAGATATTCCATGCAGCAATATTTCACTGAAATGTCCCCTAGAGCAAGGGACATAACGGAAAGAATAAACAAATGGGATTTCATCAAAATAAGAAGCTTCTGCACGGCTAAAGAAAACATCAGGAAAATGAAAAGGGAACCAACCATATGGGAAAATATATTTGCCAGTGATATTTCAGACAAGGGTTTGATCTCCAAAATATATAAAGAGCTCACACAACTCCACTCCAGGAAGACTAATGACCCAATCAAAAAATGGGCAAAGGACCTGAACAGACGCTTCTCCAAGGAGGACATACACAGGGCCCAGAGACATATGAAAGGATGCTCAGCATCACTAGCCATTAGAGAGATGCAAATTAAAACCACAAGGAGATACCACTTCACACCAGTCAGACTGGCCATCAAAAAGAAATCAACAAACAAATGTTGGCAAGGATGTGGAGAAAAGGAAACCCTAGTGCACTGTTGGTGGGAATACAGACTGGTGCACCTACTGTGGAAAAGAGTTTGGAATTTCCTCAAAAAACTAAAAATGGATCTGCCTTTTGACCTGGCATTTCCACTGCTGGGATTATACCCTAAGAATCCTGAAACACAAATTTAAAAGACCATATGCACCCCAATGTTCATAGCAGCACAATTTACAATAGCCAAGAATCGGAAGCAATCTCAGTGCCCAACAGTAAATGAGTGGATCAAAAAACTATGGTACATTTACACAATGGAATACTGTGCAGCAGAAAGAAAGAAGGAGCTCCTACCCTTTGTGACAGCATGGATGGAACTGGAGAGCATTATGTTAAGTGAAATAAGCCTGGTGGTGAAAGACAGATACCATATGATATTACCTACAGGTGGAACCTAATCAACAAAATAAACAAGTAAGCAAAACATAACCAGCAATATTGAAATAAAAACAGACAGTAACCAGAGGGGACGAGGGACAGGGATAATGGGAAAAGGAGGGGAAGGGTCATCAAGGAACATGCATACAGGACCCATGGACAAAGCCAAATGGGGGAAGGCTTGAGGGTGGGGGTGGGTGGGGCTGAGCAAAGTGGTGGCAGGAAAACATTGATCTGGGATGACGGGATGGGGTGCACGGTGGAGGGTAGAAAGGGGAGAAAAAAATGAGACAACTGTAATAGCATAATCAATAAAATGTACAGAATAAAATAAAATTAAATTAATGGTCCCTCAAAAAAGAAAAAAAAAGAGAAAAAGAAAGAAATATAGGGACCCAATAGTGAAGAGAAGGAAACGGGGACTCAAACCAATGATTTGGAACAGAAGGAAGAAAGAAGCATTCTACCAGAACAGAATGAGGAAACAAGAATTCAATAAAAATGAGGAGAGGCTGAGGAACCTCCAGGACCTCAGCCTCTCCTCATTTCATGTTTAATGTTTAATGTTTAAATGCTCCAACACCCAAATTCTAGCGGTGCCAGAAGGAGAAGAGAAAGAGCAAGAAACTGAAAACTTATTTGAAAAAATAATGATGGAGAACTTCCCCAACCTGGCAAAGGAAATAGACTCCCAGGCAGTCCAGGAAGCTCAGAGCGTCCCAAAGAAGTTGGACCCAAGGAAGCACACATCAAGGCACATCATAATTACATTACCCAAGATTAAAGATAAGGAGAGAATCTTAAAAATAGCAATAGAAAAGGAGACAGTTACCTACAAAGGAGTTCCCATAAGACTATCAGCTGACTTCTCAAAAGAAACCTTCCAGGCAAGTAGGGGTTGGAAAGAAGTATTCAAAGTCATGAAAGGCAAGGGCCTACATCCAAGAATACTCTATTAGGCAAACCTATTATTTAGAATGGAATGGGCAGATAAAGTGCTTCTGAGATAAGGTAAAGTTAAAGGAGTTCATCATCACCAAGCCCTTATTAAATGAAATGTTAAAGGGATTTTTACATTTAAAATTTTAAAGAATCTTTATTCAGCTTTATTTATAGCAGATACTCCCTCTTGTCTTTCAACACAAAGGTTACAAAGGAGTATGTTTCACCTTGCTGGGTGTATAAAAATACAGTGGTTGTCTCCTTCCCTGGTGCTTCATTCCATAGAACCAAGCTAGTACAAAGGAGCGAGGGGAGCGCTGTGAATCAGAGGGGACTGAATAGCTGGGGCTGGGAGGGGTAACAGGAGGAAAGAGAGAATATGGGGAGAAGGAAAGACCTGAGAGATTCTTCCCACTGTTCAATCCTTCTCTCTAGATCTAAGCTATCTAATATGGTAGCCACTAGTCATATATGACTATTTATAGTTATTATGAGAAAAAAAAATGTTAAAGGGACTAATCTAAGAAAAAGATGATCAAAAATATGAACTGCAAAATGACAACAAACTCACAATTAACAACTGAACCTAAAAAAACAAACAAAAACAAACTAAGCAAACAACTAGAACAGGAACAGAATCACAGAAATCGAGATCACATGGAGGGTTATCAGTGACGAAGGGGCAGGGGGAGAATGGGGGAAAAGGTACAGGGAATAAGAAGCATAAATGGTAGGTACAAAATAGACAGGGAGCGGTTAAGAATAGTATTGGAAATGGAGAAGCCAAAGAATTTGTATGGGTAACTCATGGACATGGACTAAGTTGGGGAATGCTGGTGGGAAGGGGGTACAGGGTGGAGGGTGATAAAGTGGAGAAAAAAATGGGACAACTGTAATAGCATAATCAATAAAATATATTTAAAAAAGTAAAAAAATAAAAAAGCTTACAATTTGTATTACATAACACAATGTTATCAGTTATGACAATGCCAAAGTAAATGTCTGGATGACAAACAGAGAAGGCAGAAACAGAAACGGAGAAGGGAAAGAAACTCTAGGAGGGAAAGAAACTCTAATGCTGAGCTTACAAATTTGAGAATCGAGAGAAACTGTCCATAGTTGGTAGAACAAGAATAAAGTTCTATGTCAGAATCTAGAAAGTTATATCCAAGACCAGAATTTAAAATGGTGTCAAATTAGGAGGAAAGGGGAATGAAGCAAATGAGCTAGATTCTCATGAAGCAACAGAAGCATAGGCATATAGTTTGGAAACATTTGGCAGTAGCGCTGGAAGTTAAAAAAAAGTCAATCCATCAATGAAGAAGAAACAGTAAAGTGTTTTAGTAAGTTGGAGGGAGATTGGGGAAGAGTACAATATAGAATTTTTAATTGCTAAATACTGTTCTTTACTATTTAATTCTTTTAAACCATGTATCTACATTATTTTGATATAAAATAAATTTCTTCAACCTCCGAGATATATTTTATGTTCTCCCCGCTTTTGTTTTACCATTTGCACTTCAGAAATTTTTCTGAAATAAATTTTGAGTTAGAAAAATACAGAAATTATTCAATTACATGACTGCTCTATTCCTCTGTTTTAAAAAGTTTCAATTTTCCTTCTGATGTGGTTTGAATACATCTTTTTTCCCCTCTGACCAAACTACAACCAAGCTCTATGCAACAGATTTAGCTTAGGATACTTAAGATTGCATTTTGAATTTTATTCATTGTACTTACACTATGCAAAAAGGTGAAGAAACTAAAATCTATAAATCATATTTTCAATTGAGAAAAGGAAACAAATGAAAACATTTCCTTCAATTCTGAAGTGAACAGAATAAGCAGCAGTTAAATTTTCATTCCCCTAAACTTCTATTCAAAAGCAATAAAAGTAAAACAAATACAATTTCTTTATTATTAAAAATATATTAAAGAACTGAATCTGCATGTAAACATGAAGTTTATCTACAAAGTATCAATTGGCAAAAATATTCAATATTTGACAGAATAATGTTCCAAGTAGACAAAAAATTTAGAATGAGTTTTAAAATGACTAGTTTCAGCTATGCTGTATATACTATAAAATACTTTTGTTTCAGAACCTAACCTTGTTTAAAATGCTCCTATTTATATACTATTTCCTGACTTGGTATGGACTAAATTCTAAATTATAATTAAGTATTGTGAACAGTAAGTTGTATTTAGAAGACTTTGAAGTTTCAAGTAAACTTCTGATTACTTTTGTGGTTTGAAACTAGAAGGTTGAAGTACTATCACTTCTTTTTCTAGGTTTATGAATATTTAGCTTTGGACAATTTCTGTTTTCTTAAATAAGCTTTAAAACACATTGGCCAGATCATTCCAGTCCTCTCTTTTAGTACTAGCTGACGGTGAGGATTGATAAGTAATATTTACTTACAGAGAACAGTCAAGCTTCAAAGTATACTACTAATCACAACAGAGTAGTTGAAAATATAAGATGGAAAACAGTGCCTGAACACATAAAAACTCAATATATCTAATGTATAAATAAAAATAACAAATATCTAATCAGAGACTCAGAAAAATATAAAATATAGATAATATAATGACTGAGAATTTTCTAAAATGATAAACCTCATGAATCCACAGGAAGAGTAAATAAGCACAATATTTTTATATATGTGTAAGATATATAATATATAATATTTAAAGGAATTTACTCTTAGAAACACTGTACTAAAAAATGAAGAACTCTGCAAAGATTGTAAAAGCAGTAAGAAATAAAGGTTACCTATTGAGAAAGGAACACATAAGTGAGTGGTATGTTACAGCTAGCTTATATAAGCTCACAAGGACAAAATGTTAAATTTTCAAGAAGTCTGAGCCTGTTTTTAAACAAGGCTATTATTAAAAGTTAAATTATATAAGTGCAAAAGTAAAAGAAAAACATTAAAAGCAGAGGTAATAGATACAACTCATCACTTCCTAATTATCAGTGCTCTAGGTAATTATTTATGTTTATTAATCGGGATGGTAGAAATACTTAATAATTGTGTGCTGTTGTATATCTCTTCCCAACTCTACAATAACTGACATAACATGAAGAAAATATTTATTTATACCACGTAAATAAATAAAAACAAAAATCAGGAATTCTCCACCCTCCCCAGAAGCAGTTGCTAAACATCTACTGGTATAACCCTGACTCAGAGTGACATCAGACTTCACAAAAACAAAAACAAAAACAAAAACAAAACAAAAATATTTTCAAAACATCGGAAGTAACAAACCACTTTTCATAATAGGGGCAGCAGTCAAAAGTTTTATAGTAAAACAAAAATTAATAGGAGACTTTCACTAACAGTACTCCCATAGGATTTTAGGAAGAAGAAAAATGAATTCAATAATAAATTATAGTAACACAATTAAACTGAAAGTTAAAAAAAACCTTTTTTAATTAAAAAAACACATTTAGAACTATAAAAACATACTTCTAATCAATTCACAGGAAAAAGCAATTAAAACAAAATTTTAAATTCATAGTATTGAATAAAAGAAACATTACACATTAATTTGTGGAATGTTGTTAAAAAGATACACAGAGGAAAGTTTTAGTCCTTAATGCTTACATTTAAAAAAATGACTGACAATTAGAATATTTTGGAAACAATGTATAACAAGCTCAAAAGATTACAAAAGTTTGTTTTTTTTTAACCCAATAAAATTTTCTTTAAAAATCCAATGGGAAGAATAACTAAGCAACAGGAAGAAAAAAGAGAAATACACCTGCAAGTAGAGCAGAAATTAATCAGGTAAGGTTATAAATAATTTCTTTGCCAACAAATTTAAAAGTTAATTCCTAGGCAAACATGATTCATTAAAACTGACAAAAAAAGAAATAAAATGTAAAAATAATCCTTTATTAAAGTCAAGTCAGTAAGATAGTTAAAAAGCTTCCTACCAAAGAAATGATCAGGTCCACAGGATTTTTCAAGCAAATTCTAGGAAAAGACCATTTTAATCTCACAGAAACTCTTCCAAAAGAGAAAAAATAAAACACTTCTCACTTTATGTGGCAAATATTATCAAAGTAACAAAACTTGCCAAAAAAAAAAAAACCCTAAAAGAAAGAAAAATACAGATCTATTTCACTCAAGAATATGGATGCAAATTCTTGAATAAAATCTTAACACAATTAATGCAACTATGAGTGAGGAAAAAGTACTCTAATAGAGCAAGACCAAATTGGTTTTAACCCAAGAATTCAAGAATAAGTTGGCATGACAAAAATGTCTGTGAAGCACATTAACAGGTTAAAGGAAGAAAACTATCTGTTCATCTATAGAGATGCAAAAAAAGTTATCTGATAAAATAAAAATCTATTATGACTTTTAAAAAGAAAAAAAAAGCAAAAATTTTTAATCAAAACAAGAATAGGAGGTAAATTCCTTACCTTAACAAAAGGTATCTACTATAGTCCCAGGCCAAAGAACAGTTTAAATGGTGAATTATTAGAATTGGTCTCTTTAAAATCAGGAGCTTTTATACCTAACTTTTCACTGGTGGTCCTACTGACAAAGAACTACAAAATGCAGGGGGGAAACGGATAGGATAATTGAAAATAAGACAAATATATGAAAGATGAAGTGATTAAGAAGTATAAATTGGCAGTTATGAAATAGTCACAGGGATGTAAAGTACAACGTAGAGAATATAGTCAATAATAATGTAATAACTGTATGGTGTTATCTGGATACTAGACTTATTGGGAGAATTAATAAATAAGTTATTTAAATGTCTAATACTACACTGTACACCTGAAACTAATATAATATTGAATGTCAACTGTAATTCATTTTTTTTAATTTTAAAAGAAAAATATCTGTCACCATGTATGACATGATTATCCACATGGAAAAACAAAAGAATCTACACAGAAAAATAACTGGAATTAGTAAATTTAGCAAGACAGTTAGAAATATTACCAATATACAAAAGTAAACTTTGTATTACGCATAAGCAACAAACAGGAAACATTTAATGTTCTATTTATAAGAGCAATAAAAATATAAAGAACCTAGGAATAAACAAAACATAAAACTAGCTGAGGCCTTTATCAAAATATTTTAACACTTTAATAACAACTTTAAAGAAGCCCAAATAAACTAACAGCTAGGTTCATGGATAAGAACACCCATTATCCAGGGATTCAATTTAATTTCAATACGAATCCTAATAGAGTTATTCAAAGCATTTAAAACTAATTCTAAAATTTACAATATATGATGAAAAAAAGAATTATGTAATATTATTTGTCATCCCATATAGCAAACCACACTATAAAACTGTAGCGATTTCAACACTGCAGCACTGCTGCAGAGACCAACAAACTGACTAGCGAAACAGGAATGAACCACATCCCCCCAGCAGATTCATAAATATATGAAAATATGACTTTTGACAGGGTAAGCACTGTAGATCTCTGGGTAAAGCATAGACAACTCAATAAAATGTGCTGGGACGGATTATCTATATAGGAAAAAATTTAAATTAGACTCTTACCTCATGCCATACATAAAATCAATTCCAGATGTTTGAAAATATTTAAATGTTAGACAAAACTTCTCAAACGTGTTGAAAAAAAAAAAACAACCCAGGAGATTATCTACATGTCCTTGGGATATAGAAGAACATATTAAACAGGACACAAAAAGAACTAACCATAAAAAATTTGACCACATTAAAATTAAGAATTTCTGTCTACCCAAAATAAATAAATAAATAACAAGACCATAGAGAAAGCAAAAATACCACTAAATAGTCAAACTAGGAAATGTTACCTATGGTAAATGTAACCAACAATAGCAGCATACATCCAGAATATAAAAAGACCCTCAACGAATAAACAGAAAAAGAAGCAAAATACATTAACAAACATTTCATGAAGAAATGTGAATGGCCACTGACCTGTATGCTCAGCCTCATTACTACTAATCACTGAAATGCAAAATAAGATAATGATAAGATACAATTTATGCTTACTAAATGGCACAGATGAAAAAGTCTGACTAGAAAAAGAGCAATGGGATCTCTTTACACATTGCTGATTTAGGTCTAAATTGTTACAGCTACTGTATAAAATAATAAAAAGCTAAATATGTGAATGCCTTATAATTCAGCAATTTCATTTGTAGGTATATATCCCAAAGCTGTATTTCTCTAACTGTGGTCAGGGGAACAGTAACATCAGTATTGCCTGAATGCTGATTAGAAATTCAGATTGTTCAGCTCCATCCCAGACCTCCTGAATAAGAATCTGTGTAATGGGGCTCAGACTGAGAATTCTCATTCTCCGACTGATTGGGAGGTTTATGGTGTTTGTTTTATAATATACATACAGAACATATAATTCTCATATGTATCAACAAATAATGACATTTTTAAGAAAAATTCAAAATTCCTGATGTCAGAATCTTACAGTCCAGTAAGAGAAATATACAAAACAAAGTATACATGTCCTCTCATTTAATCCTTTCAGAATTCTGAGACAGGTATGCAAAGAACAGGCAGGCAATCAAGTATGTGTTGAGTGAATACGTGCTTGAATAATACAATAAAAAAGAGAAAGTTTGATTATATCCTATGTATTGCAAGTTATATGAAATAACATAGATGATTAACTCTATCAACAGAAATGAGCTTATAATCTATTCTTATTGTTTCTATATTCTATTACTTATTATCGAAGTATAATTTTAAAAAATCACTTTTTTCTCTGGGAGTTTTTTTGTCAAAGGTGTAGAAACTAACAAATTACAGGGTGAAGTTAACTAATATAATGTTTCTATATTACTAGAATTTCCATTTTGTGCTTTAAAAAAGCAGTTAGCTATATGTAAGTCACCAGCGTTCTGCAAGGTAGGAGAAAAGCAGAGCTCTAATAATACAAGAAAATAAATTATCAAGATTAAAAATTAATCTGTGACACATGCAGTCTATGTATTCTAATAAGAACTAAAGTTTTAAAAGTGCCAAGTCAGAACTTTTTTTTCACTGAATACATATTAATGTAAACAAACCCATTAATGTAAATGGCTGCCTTACAAAATTATTTCCATCCTTCACAAAGAGCAATTTCCCTTTTCAAGACTCCTACAAAGGTATTCTTTCCTTGGTTTTTAAATTTGATTCCCTTTTATGTCCTTCTAGTACCTAGAATAATGACCAACTCCTAAAAGATGCATTTGTCTAAGCATTTGTCTTTGAATGGACTTCCACCTTTATCGAGCATTTACTATATAGTAGGCACTAGGGGATGCCAGATCAAATATGTTACAGTCTCCATCCACACAGAGCTAACACAAATGATTAAATCAAAACAAAATGTGTCCTTTCTCTTCCTGAACAACTCAGTCCAAAAGCTATTAGGTGGGGCCAACAAAGTAGGCAAAAGAGGGGAGGGAAGAGGGGGTGGTGACATGAGCAACAGCATCCATGCAGTGGCTCAAAGCCACTAAATATAGGCTACTCTTTGAAGAAATGGCTGTACCTGGGATTGGAGCAAGGTTAGTATAACATGAGCCTGAAACATCTTCTTGTAGTCAAAAGTTAGGAATTATGCAAAAACTGACCAGAGCATGTTAGTACACACAGAAACCAAACTCGAGGGATTCCCACTGGCCAAATCAGGACAATTTAAGGATGAAACTAAATAATAATAGCAATGGATTATAATGTATTGGAAAAAATAATATAGCCATAAGTTTATAATGATATAATACAAGAATGAACTTAAATTTGAGGAGGAATCAGATTTGTACATTTTTTTTAAAGTACCACTCAATAAAATACTCATTATTTACAAAGAAAAAAAAGTAATTTACAGTGGAAAAGCCTGGCAGACACTATCTAAATCAAGTAACATCACAGTAGCAATGGTATGGAAATCACGACCACTTGACTAGGTGCAATGAGCGCAGCCCAGTATCGCTTCTGTAATATTCCTGCCAGAGAGCCATATTCTGAATTTAGTCCTGAGGAAGTATCACACAAACGCAAATTGAGGGCCATCTACTGAATAATTGGCTTGAAATCATCAAAAAATTTCAAGTTCATGAAAGTCTTTTCAAAGAACAATTTCTCAGTTGGAGGTGACTAAAGAGACATGACAACCAAATGCCACATTTAATTCTAGTCTGATCCTTTGGGCAGACAAATAAAGGAGGTCAGTAGAACAATCTTCAGAATTCGAATGGGGTCTGAGGAGTAGGCTGTTGGTAACGTACCAATGCTAATTGCTGATGTGGACAGTGGTATCATGGCTATACGTAAGAAAATATCTTTGTTTGCAGGAAATAAACACTAAGGGATTCAGGGATGATGGTGCATCATGTTGGCAACTTACTGTCAAAGGGTTAAGGAAAGAAAAACTCTTTGTGCTACACTTGCAACTTCCTTATATGTCTGAGATCATTTCAAAAAATTTTTAAAAAGTTATAAAATAAATAATAGTTATTTTAAGAGCCCTGTGACTCAATCTACGCACAATGGACTAAGGAACCTGGGAATGGCAGCAAAATCAGAGGGTGTCCAAGAAGAACCGTAGTCGGCTTAATTCGCTCCACTTGGTTCTCTCTTCAAGGACCCATATCACACCGAACAAACCTCAACTGCACCATATTCTTCTAGAAGGAGACTAAATACCATTCCAAAAGGAGCCAAGCCTCTCTAATACAAATTTAGATTTGTCAGCTAAATCAACACTTTCTAATATAAGGAATGGCACTGGTTTGCTTTCAAAAATGCTGAATGAGGCTGCAGTTTTTATAGCAAAACTGCAGTTTTGTGTGCAGCGGTACGCAAAAAACAAAATACATGTAATCTGAAGTCCTAGCTCATCTCCCCTCAATGAAAATGGATTGCTTCTGTTGAAAAAAAAAATAGACTATAAACTTGTGATATAAATTCAAAGATTATTTGCAAACAACCTATCTATGACTTATTTGGAAAAACCTGCCCCACTTGCTAGGATGTGCTGTAGAAACAAGTTTATATACATTCAGTTTGACCATCTAACAGATTTATACAAACAGCCAGCCTTCCAAAAGAGAAAACAATGTTTTCGCTATCTTTGGGCTTCAAAAGCCCTCAGAGCCTACTTGGGGTGAGATGGGAGCAGGGTCCAATAATAAAGTTTCTGCCGGCCCTCTAAAAGAAGGGGATGCCTTCACGTGCTGCAGCTTTTTCTCTGACAAGCACACCAGGGCAGCCTGGACTGACAGCTAGAAGCTTCTCTTTGTTTTGTTTTCTTTTTAGGAAACTGACCTGGGTTATTTTAGACCCCTGAGAAGATGACAATGTACAAGTGTATTGTATTATCTCCTGAAATTGACCGAGGGCAGAGTTTCATAGAAAGAATAAAACAAAAACCAAAAAAACCCAGTATTCACTCATGGTATACTCAGCATTTGGCTCTAAGTGTGGTCCATAGTAGTGTACTCAGATATTTGAAAAGTACTTATACTTCCTCAGAATGAGGTAAGCATTAAGCTAAAACAACAAACAAAAGAAAAACCTCCCAGAAGGAAAATTTTATTTGTTTTATTAAACTCTTAGAGCTTCCTGGGCAGGAGGTGGGAGGAATACAGTTGGTACCTGAAGACTAGGGGCAGTACAAGATGTAGGAAGGTCCTCTCAAACTTGATTTTCAGAATCAGGAGAAATCAGTTTTGTTCAGAGACTCTCAATCTATGAAGCAAGAAACAAAGGGATAAAAATCTTCTGCCAGAAGTTTTATAGGACTTGAAAAGCATCTTGGATTTCCTGAGCCTGCCGTACCTATCCTAGAGTCAAATACTCTGGCTGAACCATTTTTAAGTCATGTACCCCGATTTGGGGGGAAGGGGGAGAGAAGAGAAAAGGAGAAGGCAAGGGAGGGGAGGCAAGGAGGGAGGGAGGTAGATAGATATAAAAGCAGCTTCTTCAAAAAAGAGACGGCAAGCCAGCCTCAGTCAGCTGATTCTAATAAAGTGTATTGCCATCCAAATTTCCAGCCCTCAGGAGAAAATATTTTAATATCTGAGTACTCAAAGAACCACCACTACCCCATGACTTATTTGCATCTCTACTTTCAAAACCTAGTAGATTACAAAGTTATTTGTTGACTTTATTATAGTCTTTTTCATATGCTGCTAATGCCAAGAAAAACCACTTCTAAAGTCATGCATACCCTTGCTATTCTGATGAAAAAAAATGACTACAAAAATTATGCTTGCCTCTAATTTACAGAAAATGAAAACGTAACCAATCCCCACAGATAGGTTGATGCTGGCCTAAGAAAGTTTGGGTGGTAAGGGAGTGGATTCCTAATTATCATTTTCTCCATGCAAATTGGATTTTCAGAAGCAAGAGAAATACAGAGACCTTGCATCTACGAAGCAAGAAACAAAAGGATAAAGGGCTGCTGCCAACAAGAAGCAAGCTGCTCTACTCTGCAATTTATCCAGCTGTCTTCAGGAAGGAGGCTCATGCAAGATTATTCCAGGGCTTGGTCTTAAGGCAACTAAGAGAAGTGGCCCTGGGGACTTTTTTTTATTTCTAACTCCTTGTCTCTGAAAACTAACATTACTCTATGTTGCTTTGTTATTATAAAAAGAATATTCAAGAACACTGAAAAAACAAACCCTGACTCAGCTATACCTTGCTTAACTAATCATTTCAGTATTTGATGCTTTACTTTACTCACCTGCAGAATGGGGTGCTTGACCTATTATATTAAAGAGTACCTTCAACTATAAAACTGTAGGTATATGTATATTTTCTTCATTTTATAAATGAGGAAACAATGAATAGAGATGAGTCATTCGTCCAAAGTTACACAGCTACTAAGTGTTAAGACCAGTACTTAAAAAAAAAGGGTCTGTTTCTTAAGAGTCTGTCCATTTAACTGCTGTGCTATGTATGTTCTCTTCACCAAAAGAAATCAGGACAGGTATTCAGAAAATTGCGAAGTGAGAAAGCCTGTACATATCTTGACAATTCATAGAGGTTTGATAATTACCTTCGAGGCTGATTAATCAAGTGTAGCATCGTCTTCATGCCTGTCAGACAGTCACTCTGCATGGCTCTGCAGTGCAGAGGCACATACGTGTGCATTCTTAACCTCAACGTATTTTATTTGTTCTAAAAAGGTAAATCAGAATAAAGATTTAACTATAACAATTTTTGAATCAAAAAGAAAAAAGAACTGAAGCCAAAATTGGGAGTATGTACCTAACACACAAAAATCACATCAGGAAAAGAATTTAAAAAGCAAGAATGAGATTCAGATAAGATGATCCCAGGGCATAGTGTGGGTGAAAAGGGAAAAAAGCTCAAGAAACCTAACCGGGGGTGAGGAGAGTGATGGTCAAAAAAAGAAAAGAAAAAAAAAATCATTGTATAACCACTATGCTGTACAGCTGAAACTGATACAATATAATGCTGAATGTAAACTGTAATAGAAAAAAATTATTAAAAAAAAAAACAAATCTAGGAACAAAAAATATAGAAGGGACATTAAAGAAATAAGACTCAAGAAAAACAAGTTCCAGCCCTAACTCTGGGGCCTATGTGAAGAGTCAAGGCAGATAAAGTGTATATCTTTATACATAGTGGAAGGCATTCTTATTAATGGTGACTGCTATTGAGGTCTAGAATATTCCTGATCTGGAGTTCACTGATGCTCTCTTCACCAAAGCATTCAGAGATCAAAATTATCAGAAAGGGAAATGCCACTTTATTTAATCTCTACTTAAAAATAAATAAATATCTATGGATGCTAGAGAATAGCGTCATAAGCTAAAAACACAAAGCTGAGTGGCACAAGAGGCCAGGCTAAATCTTTGAAAGGACATGGCTATTTATTCCAAACTGCCATGCTCTGAAAACAAATTTTCAAGAAATATTTTCTATTACTTCTCCAGGTCACTCCTATATAGACTATTTCAGACAAGATAGCTGTATTCCACATCAAACGCTCTCCTGTTTGTCTAAGCCTATTAACAGTGCTGCTACTGTGTATGGTTGTCCACATTCTCCCCTGCACAAGGATGCTTGGTCAATGGGATGAGGATAAGCTGGAATGCAGCTATGCTACATTAGTCATGCTATGTTCCTTGGGCTGGGGCTTTATGGGGTGAGAAGAAATAGGGGTATTTATTTCTAACTTGCCCTAAGACACCAAAGACACCATACACATAGACTTCTGTCAATATAAGCCACCCAAATTCACCCTTGAGTCACGAGGGGTTGATGTTAAGATGGAAATTCATGAAATTAACTAGATTTTAATTACATCTCCATTTTCACTCTAACTGTGCTTGAAGGGACTAGTTTGTTTTATGGCTAGGGCATCCTTATATTACTCAATGTTTCCATTAATGAAGCCATTTTATGTTTAACCATGTTGCACTACTCTCAGCCCCAAATCTACCCTACAAGGAAAAGGTGAGAATGACATTTACAAAATCCACAAAAACAAGTTACAAAATCTACACCTACAGTGATCTATATTAAAATGTTTTTCCAAAGAACAGATCTAATATGGCCCATATAGTCTCACACGTGCACACACACACACACACACACACACACACACACACGACCATCTCACTTCTGTATTTTAAGAACCATTAAAAAACAATCTCAAATTTGTGAAAAAAGTTCTCTTGTATCTAATGTCATTCTTTAGGCCTTAAGCTAGTAACTTCAATTTTGAGAAACTGAGAGCCATAAGATGAAAACAGTAACAAAACCAACAACAACAAAATTATTTTTAAAAAGAATAAAAATAAAAAATAAAAGAACATGTTACTGGTAACTTCCTAACCACCAAAATTTTCACATCGATCCTCTGAAATGTGAGGACATGTTTTTGAAGAACAAAAATAAAGTAACAGAGTTTAAAACTTATGCAATTTATGCTTAATATATTAAGTAAAAACATAAACATTTCATGGGATCCTATTTATATAAAAATATACAATGTAAACTACGGTAGGTATAGTCACTGCAGAGATTATAACTATGTATTTTCTTCTTTTTGCTTATTTAGAAAGTCTATATATTTCTAAAGTTAACACATATTTATTTCAAAATTAAGTAAATAAAATTAATTCCTTCCTAAGGCTAAAATTTGTTCTTTCTAGTAGAGCACCATTATTATATCAAAGACTTGGAATAGATATCTTTTATTTTCACCCTTCTAGGTAATAAAAATCATGATTTAAACCAAAGCATAATAAAAACATGTAGGAAGTAAAAAGAGTTCATTTCAATAAATAAGAGATTTATCTGCTGACTACTTAACTATGTACCAACATTTTATTTAATAATTTCAAGTGGGAGAAAGGGGATATTATTCTTATTTTAGATTTACACCAACCTAAAGCCCAAGGTAAATTAGCAGCAGATCCAAGAACTGAATTTGTGCCTTCAAATTTCAAATCAAACATTCTTTGTATCACACTTTGTGCCTCTTATGGGGATCATTATATTAAACCACCTATCATTTATCCTCACTCCTCGAAAATTAAACACAAATATCTATTTCAAGAGTTTCGGGTGTTTATTTTTAAACTGCAACCTTCAGATCCTGATTGCTGTCAGATTTTCTTATAATTTGTAGAACAAGAAAAATTCAGAAAATAAAATATTAATCATAGCTTCTCTCCCCCTTTTCTACCCACTATCCCCAAAATTGTTTTTACTTAATGTTATAGATTATGAATCCCCCCAAAATATCCAATGGGGACAGTCAGAGCTGCTCTCACATGCAGCTCCTTTATCATCCTAGGAGTAAGGGAACAGACTCAGATTAGATAAATTGTATGCAGCTTTGAAACAAGTGCCTAATGAACTACCTGAGCCCAGGAGGGAGAAAGAAAATGAACCAACAAGTTTTCAATTGCAATATTTTTGTATTTAAAGAGAGAAAGAATTATTCAATTTTTATTTGAAATTCTCCAAGATTCATATCCTTTGATTTGTTTTCTTTTCTAACCATTTCTTACTTTCTCAGCTTTTTGTATGTTGGGGGCAGGAGCTAGCAGGCAGAGTTAAGTGGTGGTTTTATTTCAGATAATACAGCATTTTCTTTTAAGACTAAGTTAAGCCCCCTACATCTAAGCAGCTAAACTGCTCTTCTTGGGAGATGTGCCACAAGGAACACGGCACAACCTCTAATGCTAACAGCTTAAACACACGACAGAACTTTTCCGAGTATGCATTCCAGGAACACTGACCTGTTTTGTATCTTTTTCATTAGCCTTTGCTCAATTTATGCAGTGAAAGTATTTAAGCTTTGGACTGAGTGAAGAGTGTGCCTCTACTTTTCCCCTTCTTACTGGAAAGGTAAATAGGTTAACTGAGAAGGCAGGAAGACTTTTATAACACAGGTAGATTTTGGTGCAGATTTTCAAAAGTCTAACTATCCTGCAATCAACTTATGTGACTGACTTTGAGAAGACATTAAACCACAAAACAGTTAAATATGCTAAGTGACTTAAATAACTTTCCACTACCTTAAAAAATTTGTGAGATCAATGTTACATTTGGAGTTAAGGCTCACAACTTTGACACCTTATTTATCATTTACATGTATGTTCCACTTTCATGATTTAATTTTGGGAGTAGGGCGAGGGCAAAAGAACCAAAGATATAGAAAGGAGAAGATACCGAATATGACAGAAAACTAACCTCAACTCTGAGAACCACCAAATAAATGAGGCTGCCTGTTTGATCTTACATTTATTCAAATTAATCATCTTTATCAGCACTGGTGAAAAACAGTAGCATTCTTTTATTTTTTTGAGGCAGAAGATTACAGGATGATAGATATCTGAAAATATCAAAAAAGCATACTTGTCCCAAAACCCAATACCCAAAAATTCATTGAAGCTGTCCAGTAACAGCCACTAAAATAATCTTTTATTTATTTATTTTTTTAAAGTCAGTTTTAAAATAAGAAGCCAGCCATCCATCTCTGGGCACTGCTGAGATGAGTCTGCCACAAAAGCCACTTATATTTTTAGGAGCCAAAGTCTTGACAAATCAGTTCCTAAGAACATAATTTGTTACACGTTGAAGAAAGCCTGAACACATAGACCTTGGTTAAAGAGGCTTCCGTATCTTTTTGTAACCTTTCCAAATGTAAGTATGTGGGAAGAGTACCCATAAATTTAAGCTGAACTAAAACACTAAGAATATTTCCAATTTAAAATACATTAAAATGTGGTCTTTTGAAAGGAAATGGAAATGGTTTTTAAACATATGAAAAGATGCTCCTCATAGCTCATAAGAGAAATGTGAATTAAAAATGAGGTATCGTTTTCACTCATCAGATTGGGGAAAATTTTTTCATGAAGCACTGTGTGGAGAAGTAGATATTCTCTTACACTGTTGATGCAAGCATAAAGTAGTATAACTCTGGCAGGCAATTTGTAAATGTCTATCAAAATTTAAATTCCACTTTGCTTTGGAGTCACGATTTTGCCCCTAGGAATTTATCCCACACATACATTCATCCATGTGTACAAAGAACTATGTAAAAAGTTATTCAATAGAGCTTCTTTGGTGGCCTGAAGGAAGATTCAACTCACTGTTATGGTTTTTTTATATTGTGTGTATTTACCTACTCAAAAAAAATTAAAATTTTAATGGAAGAAAATGTGATCTGTACTGTTTACAAATTAGAAGGGTTCTAAACTCCCCTTTAAAAGGAAATAGTAAACTACCCTACACAAGATTTATTCTAAAATCCTGTGATAAAATGCCATGTTCAGATAGTTTGACACAGCGGCATTAGTGAAAGTTCCTTATCATAAAAGATGCCTTTGGCCCTTTAATAACCAAAACATCCTTGTTGGGGCTCCACTGTGAACTTGAATTCCACTTTACAATAAGCAGAGTTTCAGTAACATTCCAATTTATTCCTTGCAAAAACATACCATATATAAAGGCAACTGTCACTCTGAAAAATAGGACTGCATTATGCTGCAGGCTTAACACAGACTGAAAGCATGTTCCCCATGTCTTCTCCAGCATATCTTGCCAAATGGGTGTCTGAGATGTCCTATTGAAACAGGTGGTGTCTGAACAGAATTGGACTTCTGCCTATAGAAACCCTAGTTTAAACAACTGCTGGTTAGTTTTAATTTTCAGTCCTCAAAATTAACTGCTTGCCAGTGATTCAGAAATAGACTGAACAACATGTTTAGACTTTGCCCTGTTTAACTGAGGAAAAAAAGAAAGACAAAAAAGGGGGAAGCCACCACGCCCTTCCTCTATTCCATAAAGAACAATAGAACCAAAGAAGACCACTTGATTTCCAGGCCAAAAAAAAAACAAAAAACCGGGGGCGGGGCAGGTGGGGAGCTGTAATATAAACCCAGTTCTCTCAAGATGCTTGTCCCTTTGTGTTTTTTTCATAGAAACACAAGGATGTGACTACCTTGCTGAACATACAACTTAGGAAATCTTACGGTTTTAAGAAGCCTTTAATCTTTTAGAAATTTAGAAGAACAATGCTAAGAACTAATCATATCTCCAGTGAAAACTTTTATTTTAAAAAATGATATTCCAAACAGATCTTTGTTTCATGTCATACATGCAAAATATAGTCAGACTTAAATTCCTTGAAGAAAGACATCATAGGCTAATCTTTAATCCTAACAGAAGTCCATTAATGTGCTGGTCACAGTAATCGGTGGAAACCATGTTTTTCTTTGAATGCACCTACTGTAGTTTACACTAAATACAATAACAAACCTTTTTCACTGTACCTTTAAGTTTTTAATATAAAAGTGGTTAAAGGTCTGGCGTTTATTTAACCAGTAATCAAAGGAAAAGGAACCGAGGGGCTGGATGTCTCCTATGTACCACACGCCACGGTTATACACTCCCAGTAAGGAAAACACAGCCTTGTCCATTTCACAGATGACAAACTGAGATTCATAAAGATGTAATAATTTTCTTCGGCTAGAAGATGATAAAAAATGAAGTTTTTACTCAAATTTGCCTGATTTCAAAACTTTTCCAATTGTCTCACCCTTCCTCCCAACAGGAAACCCGGAGATGTGAGTCAGTAGAATGACAAGTTTTAGTTATATGACATATACTTATCTGTCTTTACTTTGCCAATACCCAAAAGAGAAATCTATCCTCTTTCAATCAAATATAATACATGTCAAACCCTTCTGCGGTTTTTCGTTAGTACCAAATTTTAGCTACTAAGAAGATCAAGTAACTAGAGAGAAAAATAATCTATTGTAATCATAAACCTTTTATTCAAAAATCCTGATATCCTGAAGAGTATCTGTGAAAAATCACTCAAAAAGGATTCTCAGTTCATGTTTTAAAAAACAAATAGAAATATCTCAATGAAATTGAGAAGTGCTTCTCTATGGGATACACTTGGCCCTTTTGCTTAAAATTCAAAAACAAATAGATGATATCAAGTCTTGCCCTCAAAAGTTTATTGCTCACTGTCCTCCACCTCTCCTACGAACCAAAAAAATAAGGTCTGCAAATAAAGGCAATCTCCTCCCAAAAGCTCACGGGTTGTTCTTTTCTATTTCCTGACCCCTACCTTCTATCTTTTTCTTACCTAAGGCTTGACAGGAGCTAGATCCTAAACCAAGCCTACAACTTCCCTGGTAACTCCAATAAGGTCTCTCATTTAGAGGAAACTACCTTCAGGGTTTGTAAATGAAATCATTCTGTATTTCAATATTCTCAGAAAACTGTGCTTAAATCTAAATGGGCCCTTCCCACAAAAGTTTTTCTTTTAAAGCAAGGATATCTTTAAAACAGGGAGTTGTGCAACAGAAGAGTACTGGACATATTTCTTCCAAGAAGGAAGTATACCAAAATTTCTCTGAGACTATTTAGAAAATGTTGCAACATTTTTTTTTTAATCCAGGGAAAAGAAGGGAATGTTATTGACCAAAAAAAAAAGTCGGCATTTAGCTATAGGTTTATGGATTTTGAAGTAGGAAAAAAAATCTGCAATTTTTCAAGATTCTTCTTGCAAAATGTTCTTTGGAATCATTTTTTTTTTCCTTAGAGCTGAAAGCATTTTTCTAACATGATTCCAGCTCTAAAAACACCCTTTCTGATCTCTTGAAAAGCTAAGTTCAACTTTTAATAGTGCTATGTACTTTTGGTTTAAAAGAAGCACAAGAGAAAAAAACAAAGTCAAAACAGTAAGTTTACTTATGCTTCAAGCTGTACATAATAATTTCACACAGTATATAAGAAGAAAGGATTATTTTTTTCCTTTAAAGGTAGAATGTATATATCTCTATTCCATAGATGCAACCGGTAGGTATAAGAAACACAGCACCACTCCTTTCTCACCCCAAAACCCAGTGGAAAAGTAAGGTTTATCTGAAGAGACACAGTCATGAACAAGATTTCTAATAGACACCAAAAACAAAAGGCAGGAAAAGCAAAAATAAACAAGGAGAACTACCTCAAACTAAAAAGCTTCTGCACAGCAAAGAAAATCACCAAGAAAATAAAAAGGCAAACTATGACATGGTAGCAAACATTTGCAAATCATATATCTGATAAAAACTTAATATCCAAAATATATAAAAATTTCTACAACTCAATAGCAAAACAACAACAAACCCCAATCTGATTAAGAAATGGACAGAGGAACTGAATAGATTTTTTTTTTAAAGAAGACATACAGATGGCTAAAAGTACATGAAAAGATACTCAATGTCATTAATCATCAGAGAAAGACAAATCAAAACAATAATAAAATATCACTTCACACCTGTTAGAATGGCTATTACCAAAAGACAAGAAACAGTAAGTGTCCCTGAGGATGTGGAGGAAAGGGAACGCTTTTGCACTGTTGGGGGGACCGTATATTGGTACAGCTACTATGGAAAACAATATGGAGGTTCCTTTAAAAATTAAAAATGGAACTATCATACAATCCAGCAATCCCACTTCCAGGTATATATCCAAAGGAAATCAAAACAGGACATCAAAAAGATATCTGTCTCTAGTGTTCACTGCAGTATTATTTATAACACCCAAGATATGGAAACAACCTAAGTGTCCATCAATAGATGAAAAGAGAAAGATGTGGGCTGTGTGTGTGCATAAATAAATAACTAAATAAACATTATTCGGCCGGAGAAAGAAGGATGTCCCTGCCGTCTGTGACAACATGGATCACCCTTGAGGGTATTATACTAAATGAAAGTCAAACAGAGAAGTCAAATACTATATGGTATCACTTATATTTGGAATCTAAAAAAGCCAAGCTCATAGAAACAGAGACTAGAATGGTAGTTACCAGGGAAGTGAGGAAAAGAGAGGCGTTGGTCAAAGAGTGCAAACGTCCACTTATAAGATGATTAAGTTCTGGGGATCTAATGTACTGTACGGTGATTATAATTTATAATGCTGAATTATGTACTTGACATTCGCTAAGAGTGTATATCTTAAATAGCCTCACCACAAAAAAGAAATGGTAATTATGACACGATGGAGGTATTAGCTAATGCTGTGGCGGTAATCATTTAGTAATATAAGTTTATCATATTAACACACTGTTTTATGCCTTAAATTTACATAATGTTATGAATCAATTATATCTCAATAAAGCTGAAAAATTTCTAATGAAATCAAAATGGTTCATAACTCAGTGACACAATGATAGGTTCCATTAATACCAAAACAATAACAAATATTTGAATATCAGATAAAAATAATACAAGGTAGACAAAAATCTAGGTAAGATTTTTAAAAAGTGCTTTGTAGTCTATAGATACATCTCCATAAAAGACTAATCTTCCCATATAAAATGAAAAGAATCTATGGGATTACTTTTCTTTCAAATGAATGTTTAAATTTTAATTTTACTAGAAAATTCACCGGAATCAGTCCCTTAAAGAATTTATGTCAAATAACTGGTGTGCTTGAATACTCCACATTTCAGCTTATTATGTTAGAGCTGTCAAGGCATAATCTAATAGGAAAAAATTCTGCAGGGTTCAAATAGCACTTAAAGAAACACAAGAAGGAAAGTTGGAAATCAAGGATGATAGAATTCTGAGACAAAGACTGAGTCTGGTAAGAGACAGAAATCTACTAGAGACCTTATCAGGAGGCAGTGCTACACTCCACTGCATTATCAATGACCTGTAACCTCTTCTCCAGCTCACAAGCAACCCTTGAGTACTCTGGGACTAAGTGGTTGTTTAAAAAAGTTCTTGTGTCATATTTACTTTTTCCTACGACCCTTATCAGAAGCCTAATGTACTCAAGTTCCATAATTCACATGCTCCAATTACCTACCTACCTAACTGCATACCCGAGAGGAATAATCAGAAGTGTAAAATGCCACCCTCATAAAAAGAAAAGTCATGAGAACTAGGATTTAAAATTAAAAATAGAACTATCATACAATCCATCAATCCCACTTCCAGGTATATATCCAAAGGAAATAAAAATAGGACATCAAAAAGATATCTGTCTCTTGTGTTCACTGCAGTATTATTTATAACACCCAAGATATGGAAACTACCAAAGTGTTGTGCCTTCATTTTTAAGGGCATGGCCATAGATACATAGCATCTACAATGCTCTTGGTAACTACAGAAAGAATAAAATCGAGCTACTTTTTTTTATTAAAAAAAGAAGCAGCATGGCCTTGGCTGGGTGTCTCAATTGGTGGGACTGCTGTCCCAAAAGGTTTGATCCCCAGTCAGCACACGCCCAGGCTGCAGGTCAGGGTGCATGCGAGAGGCAAACCGATCAATGTTTCTCCCTCACACTGATGATTTCATATTCTCTCTCTCTCTCTCTCTCTCTCTCTCTTTCTCTCTCTCTCTCGCTCTCTCCAAAATCAATTTTTAAAAAGAAACAAACAACCTCAAGTATAGATTAAAAAAAAAAAGCAGTATTTCCTTAATAAATATATAGTAAATCCTTAAGTTTAAAATGAGTTGTCTCCCATCCAAGTACTAACCAAGGCCAACCCTACTTAGCTTCTGAGATCAGACAAGATCTGGCATGTTCAGGAGGTGGGGATGTAGTAAGGAATAAATGGGGTCAAATATATGGTGACAGGAGAAGATTTGACTTTGGGTGGTTAGCACACAGTGCAATACACAGTTGATGTATCATAGAATTATACATTTGAAGCCTATATAATCTTATTAACCAATGTCATGCCAATACATTTAATTTTTAAAAATAAAATGAGTTGCAGTACAAAAGTCCATTTCCTCATGAAGATATATTTCCACATAAAATATTATAAACGGTAATCCATTTCCAAAGTTGGTCCAGCACCTATTTAACCCACAATCTACCGACACAGTACAGTGCTGACTGAAATGTGGTAAAGTACTGAATACCTGCAGTATCTCAATCATAGTAGTAGTTCAATTGAAAGGTTAAGAGCTTGACAAAACAGAACTCAAAAAAATGGACTTCAGAGGTCCCATATAACCGAAAATGTTCACACAATTACATTCATGGGTAACTTTCTTAAGAGCAGGTCCACAGCTTTCCTGAAGTTCCCAAAGTGGTTGTCCATAATCCCATAAAGGGAAGGAACTTCTGTGCTATATAAAACCCAACTCTTTCCTACAAAGCCCTCAGGTAGATTTTATCAGTGGTCTACACAAGCTTACATATAATGATAAGTTCACAGATACAAAACTATCAAAAACCTTCCAGAAAAACAAAGTGAATGAAATTCTACAGTAAAGAACACATTTCAACATTCTATGGGGTCTGAACTGCCAATATAAGATGACGCAGAAGTTCGTCTAAAGTAGAGGCTGACGATCGCAACGGCACAATTGTAAAGCAGATTTTGGCCAGTCAATATTGTCTGTCAGCCGACTTAGCTGCAAGCAAACATTTCATAATGTTTAATATTAGTAATAAAATCACTTAAACAATTTGCCCCATTCTAGACAAATCGCATGGGCAAAAATTTACCACGCCTGTTACCATTATCCTCAAAAGGAAAATCCATCTTCTACCTACATACAAAAACAAACACAAATGTGTATCTGCATAACCCAAACATGTAATATGAATGTGTATACCTTTTCTATTAATTTTGATCATGAATTTTTGGACAATAATTCCTTTTTATATAATTTCTAATGTTATTTTCAACTTTATCCCAAGAGTTCCTATAAATTAATATAACAAAGTTCAGCTATTGTTCTTTTCTTAATAGATGATAGTTTATTGGTTTAGGCTTTTTGCTTAAATAAATTTGAACTGCATAGACTGTAAGGCTTTTCTAACTAACAGTGTAAATTCTGAACCATACCTACTTAAAATGTTATTGTTTGCTTATCTCTTTATCTCAAACCATGAGTCTACAGCTAAGCCATTATGGTACTTAACCTCTTTTACCTCTCAAGACATTATTATACTTCTTAACACACTAGCAACTAACTTTTTCTTGGAAGGCTTTTCACAAGACAGTGCCACTCACCCCTCCTGCCTTCAGCAACTTTCTTCTAAACTCCTCTGTGGGGTTGTTGAAAGTTAGCTTTTCACAGCGGAGGTGATTCACTGGTGGATGGCCTTCAAGATGCAGGAATAAGTCATAATCAAAGCGGACTTTCTTAGGTTCTTCCTAGAGGTTGAAAAAAAATTATGAAAGAAAAGAGAGAGTTAGGCATAAATAGAAATTTAGGAAGCAAAGGTTTACTCCTCACGAGGAACAGAAAAAACTCAGACATCTAATAGCTATAATGTCAAAGGAATACTGCAGAAAAAGTACCACAGAATTCTCTACAAAGCAAAATGGAAATACCTGTTAAATCAGTTTCTTGTGTTAGTGGGAAACCAAAAAGGATAAACTTATCCTCCCTGCAAGCTTTCAAGTGGTGTGACACCACCAACACAGCCATCCAGCTAGAAACCTAAGACACCCCTGAAGCTACTCCTTCCCATTCCCACTCTCCCTCCCAGCACCCATCATCAACACGTGCCATGCTGTCACCTAAATATTTCTTGAACGAGCCCTCTTACCCATACTGTTGTGGACCTTGAGAAAGAAGATACCAACGAAGAAGGGCTCCTGGTGGCTAGCTGGGCTCAAATTTTACAAAACAGCCTAGCAGCCGTTTCTGTACAGCAGCCTTTCACACAAACTGCCTTCAGAGAGAAGCTTTCACTGAACTGTCTGCCTCTGCACTGAGTTGCCTACCTGCACTGTGTTTCTGCCATCGGAGCCAGCCCTTATAAATCAGTTTCTGGAATCTATTTCTACCAATTGGACTGAGGCTTTCCCCATTCAATTGGAGCTGTGCAGCTATACAGCCAACAACATCTTCACCTACCAATCAGAGAAGCTCCATTCTGACCAACCAGGAAAGTGCCTTTTGGGCCAATCCACCTGCAAGAATTGAGTCCTCATCGGCATGAGGAGAGACCAGTTAGGGACCAGGAGTGGGGACTTCTGTCTATATAGGCCAGCTCCCCTCTGGCTATGGGAGCACACATTCCCTTTCTACAGAAGACTGTGTTTCTCTGACTGAACTAAACGCCAAAGATGTCTCACTAGAGTACAGTGGGGCAGACCAGCGCAGACCAGAGCAGACTGGCACAGAAAGGAGCAGACCTCTGCAGTGCAAAGCAGCCCAGCAGGGAGCAAAGTAGAGCCGTTTTGCACTGAATGAAGTTTCCTTCCTCCCCACACCCCAAGCTGGGGATTCCTGTTGGCAATGAATGGGCATCAATGACCATGGGTTGACACTGTCATTCTCTTACTGCTCAAACTACTAAAAAGTCCTTTCTATAGTAGGTCTTCATACTTCAAGATAGATTATCTTCAATTTCTCCTTAATTCAGACATCAAAATTATCTAGTATATGAAACAAAAATCTATCCATTTTCGTCACTTGATTAAAATTTCAACAGCTTCTAATTGACAGTAGGATAAAAATTTAAGCTCATGTGAATGCCATATAAGGACTTTCCTAATCTGGCTCTCGGCTCCATATTTTACCATACTCTTCACTCATCTGATGGCCTGGCAACACACTACTGTTGGTTCCTGGTATTTACCTGGTTCAGTTAACTCTGGTTTTCACTCTTGCTTTATGTTACTACCTTTATTGTCTACCTCCATTCCTCCAGTCCCAGCTCCCCACTGCCTCTCCTAGGCTATATGCATCTTTCTTTTCCCTGCCACATTTTAGAATAACCGTCTTCTAATTTTCTCCTTTTACCCCGATAGATCATAAGATTCTTGAAAGTAGGAACAGTGGTTGAATCATCACTGTATGCTCAACAACTAGTTTAGTGCCTATGCATTGGAGAAAAGCAACAAATGTCTGTAAAATGAATAAAATAACAGCACTTTCCTAAATTAGAAGGTCAAAATAGCATCATACCCAAGAGAACACAATAATTAAAATTTCATACCAAAGTTCTACTCATTTTTTCTTTCCTTTTTTTTTAAAATTATATTTTATTGATTATGCTCTTAAGGTGTCCCAATTTTTCTCCCCTTAGTTCCCCAACCAGTACCTCCCTCAGGCAGTCCCCACACCTTTGTCCACATCCATGGGTCATGCATAAGTGCTCTTTGGCCGCTCCATCTCCTGTACTGTACTTTACATCCCCATGGCTATTCTGCAACTACGTGTTTGTAATTCTTCATCCCCTCACCTCTTCACCCATTCCCGCAAGCCCCGCTCGTATTTGACAACCATCAAAACACTCTCCATATACATGATTCTATTTCTGTTCTATTTGTTTAGGCTGTTTTTTTGGTTCAATTGTTTAAAGGTATGTGTTTATTGCTATTTTATTGTTCACAGTTTTAATCATCTTCTTTTTCTTAAGTAAGTCCCTTCTACATTTCATATAATAATGGTTTGGTGATGATATACTCTTTTAGTTTTTTCTTGTCATGAAAGCTCTTTATCTGCCCTTCGATTCTAAATGACATCTTTGCTGGATGAAGCAATCTTTGCTGTAGATTCCTGAATTTTTATCCACTACATGTGGGTATGGGACCAGCCCATTCTGTGTCTTCTACCCGGATGGATGTGATTTGTTTAGTTCCATAGCTGTAGACTTTCATTCAACTTGATTTCTGACAGTTCTTAGTGATGGCTGTTCTATAGTTAGGTGTAACTTTGATGTGGTTGTGCAAGGAGGTGAGCTGTGTTTGCCTATGCCCCCATCTTGACCAGAAGTCTATCTACTCTTGAGCCATTACTTTTAGTTGGTTAAACATTTAAACCTCTCTACACACTGATTCTTAGGCATCCATGGGGAAAGGAAGGCTGAGGATAATAACAATAACTAATATGAACTTTAACGTTTACTTCATTTGGGTCAGTGTTGAGTTGTTTTGCAGATTAAGGCACTTAGAATTTGTTATGTTGCTTTACATAAAAACTCCTTGTGTATTATAGCTGTTAGCCATTTCTGTAAAATGTTATAATTTTTTCATGGTCATTAACTTTGCCATTTTGTTTTTTTAATAACAGCTTTACTGAGAATAATTCACAAACCGTATTATTCACCCTTCTGAAGTATAAAATTTAGTGAGTTTTAGTATATACACCATCACCACCATCTAATTTCAGAACCTTTCAAAACTCCAGAAATAAACCTAAGACACATCAGTCGTCATTCTCCACTCCCCCTGACCCAACATCCCCTAGTACCACTAATCTTCTGTTTCTATGGAGTTGTCTATTCTGGACATTCCATATAAATACATGAACATGAAATATACACACAACATATAATCTTCTGTGAAAGACTGGCTTCTTTCACTTAACATGATGTTTTCAAGGTCCATCCATGTTAAATGTGTCAGTACTTAGTTCCTTTTATGGCTAAATAATATCCCATTACATGGAATACCAGTTTTTTAAGTCCATTTATTGGTGGATAGACATGTAGGTTGTTTCCACTTTTTTTACTACATCAATAATGCTGTAATGAACATTTATGTACAATTTTTTAATGTGAACATGTATTTTCATGTTTGTTTTGAGGATACAGCTAAAAGTGGAATTTCTGGGTCACGCTATTACATGGTAACTTTATGTTTAACATCTTTTAGGAACTGCCTCACTGTTTAAAATGGCTGAACCATTTTAAAATCACACCAGCAATGTATTAGGTGTTTGTGGTTTTTAAAATATATTAACATGTTATATAGTCAAATAAAGCAATGTTTATCTTTAAAAGAATGTTATATTACTAACACATGATGAAACAAAGTGATTTCAACCCAGTTCTTTTAACTCAAGAGTCTGAGCACCTGAAACTGTCAGAATGTACTATAAATTCAATGTTTGCACCTCCTCATCCAAACTCCCCCAAATCAAAGTCTCCACTCATCTGCTATCTCTTCACTTCTCCAACCCATCTGCAGGAGGCCTGCTCCCCTCTTTCACCAAAATGCCATTCTCTCCTGACTACCAGCTCCCATTTACTAGCATTCCTTCTCAGCCTTCTTTCTTCATTGACTCATACATGTCCTTTAGCTTTTGGCAAAGCTCCCCAGGAAGATGGCACTTGTTCACAGGGAGTCAGTTCCACCTGCATGACCACAGGCACACACACACATACAGAGACACACACACACATGGTTCAGCAGAAGTAAGGTCTGCTTGAGTGTGGTTGGTAGGGTAATAATATGGGTGTAATAATTTATAGTTTTAATTTGAACATTTCACATAAAATGTCATATGTGTGCTTGAGTGTGATATTGTTGAGTGTGTACAGAATTACATGCGTATGATTTTGTAATAAAAAAGGGGCGTTATTTGTGCCAGATCCTATATATACCTATCTCCCAACTTTCACTTCACTGCCATAATGTATGTTTTACAGTCCACTCATATCTCTGTTAGGCTGAGCTACAGCAACATCAGATCCATGCATTCTCTTAAACTGAAGTTATCTTCGTCTGTCCTTTCTCCTATCTATACTCTATACATAAGCAAACAAAAATCCTAATTGGTTGCCAAAGTTAAAATATACAAAAACCATCCCCTGTTCTTCCTTCACCCTCAGTCATCACATCAAATTGTCACCAAGTTCTATTTAGAATTGCTCCTCAGGAATGTTGAAATCTAACCTCTTTTCTCCAGTTGCATAACCATTGCCTTAGTTTAGACCTTCACCATTCCTAACCTGGTCACCTCCCTGTTTTGGAATTTATCTCATTCTACCTCCCACAATGACAAGAGAGTGATCTTTCTAATGCAAAAATCAGATTACATTTTTTCATTGATATAAAAGCCTTTAATAACTCATCATTTTTCTTTTATTATTGTTTATTCTATTATAGTTGTCCCAATTTTTTCCCTTTTGCCCCCCTCTACCCAGCCCGCCCGTCTCGCCTACAGTCAATCTCCTCTCCACTGTCCATGTCCATGGGTCATTCATACATGTTCTTTGACTAGTTCCTTTCTCTTCCTTCCACCATCCCCTCCTCCCTTCCTCCTCCCCTCTAACAGCTATCAGTCTGTTCCACGTTTCCCTGTCTCTGGTTAGTTTCTTTTGTTCATTAGATTCCAGTTATCAGTGAGGTCATATGGTATCTGTCTTTCGCCTACTGGCTTATTTCACTTAGCATAACAATTTCCAGTTCCATCCATGCTGTTGCAAAAGGTAGGACTTCCTTCTTATCATTTTCTACAGGATAAAATCCCATTTCCTTGGAATAACCATCATAGTTTTTTAATACCTTTCCTGCATTTCCTTTATTCTCTTACTACACCTCATCCTTCTATAATTTTGAAGCACTTGCAGTTCCCCATTAATACACATTACCTCATTCATTTTGCCTTTCCCATATAGGGTTCCCCATTCCTAATATGTCTCCCTTCCCAAGCTACCTCCCTCCCTTGCCCACTTAATGAAAATTCATTACTCAAGACTGAGCTAAAGCATGAAATCCTCTTAAAAGTCTTCCTAACTCTCCAAATACGATCTGAACTAGACATCCCTCTTATAGCATTACTTCATTAATGCCATTATCACATTGAATTATGATCATTTTTCAGTTACCTTCTTTCCTCTAAATTGTGGAATAGTCCATACAACCTTAGAATTAAAAAACAAGGAGGGTTGTTTTCTGCCTTATAATATGGAATATAAGTTGGTAAAACCTTTTGGGAAGGCATTTTGGCAATATCTATCAACATACTAAATGCATACGATACCCTGATCCAGTAATTTTCTTTCACAGAAATATTCAAATATGTGTATAAATAAATAAAAGGTTTGTGGTAGCACTGTTTATCATTGCAAAAATATAGAAATGATTTGCATGTGAGTATATCATTACTCTGGAATACCACTCAGATATTTAAAAATACTGACTTGGAAAGGCATATTGCTAAGTGAATTAAAGCCAAGTCACAGTAAAATATTAAAGTATGATGTATCATGTGCCTGCCAATCTCTATATACACTGACATACATTTTATCTATGCAAATGCATGGGAAGGAAATGGAGAGGCTCTACCAAATAGCTAACAATGATTAAATGGAATCTAGAGAATAAAAATCTAGGTTTTACTCCATACACTTTTACTAGGAATATGTATCTGTGTAATCTTTGTAGAGATAAAAATGTTGATGAATATAATTAATTAAAAGAAAAAGAATTAAATAATAGCATCATTTTGTAGTGTATAATAGTTTAAAACCAAAAAAATCACTTTTCAATAAAACTAAGGGTAGAAACTGCAAAAGTGCTATCTTTCTGTAAATCCTGAGTGCAGTTTTCTTTTAAAGACTTTTTTGAGTACGGAAAAAGTACCCATAAACCTGTGTTCTAGCCAAATGAGTATGTTTCTCAGAGAACAGACATCAATATGATGTCAGTCTATGCTCATCAGAAGAGATCTCTCTTGAAGTTCAAAGCAGAAAGCATGTATTTATTATATATAAAGCTAATACATTTTCTAGAGGTGAAAATCTGTTTTTAGAAACATCAAATTACCCTCCTCATTCTGTTTCAATCCTTGATATTTACTTAGGTACTTTCTCTGAGGACAGGAAGAAAAAGAGAAGCATGGGATCCTCTCAAGCCTTAAGTGCTATAGTCAATTATGTTGTAATGTGCCTGTTGGTTAGAGTTTCTGAAACACACATCACTCTCATAGACAGGCTGGGGTTGTTGAACACAAATACAACATAAGATAGAGTGAATATACACAAACTCAAAAGAAGCACTGACACTCCACCAACCTCTTGACTCTGACCCCTCAAATAAATAAGCAAAACTGAAAACAAGTTTATCTAGAAACAGGGAAAGCACAAGGATAGAGATGAGACCAAAGACAGGATGACAGCCTAATATACAATGGGAGGGCTCCTCCAAAATCACATGGAGGTCTTTTTGCTGCTTTTTCTCACCTCCCATGAAAACTTCGAACAATAATTTTTTCATCAACTGTTATTGTAATGAATGCTCATTCTTTAGGACAGAGTTTAGTAAACTCTAAGCATGAATAAAATAATGCTTAGAGTTTGGCTTGTTTAAGGCTCAAAATAATGGCCTTAAACAAGCCATGCAATCTCTCAATGACTCAGTTTCCATTTCCTTAAAACAGGAATAAAATTACTTATGTCTCAAAAGTTCTTATAAACCTACTAAATGAAGCAACATACTCAAACGGCTCAGAAGACTGCCAAGGGCAAAGTAAGCGTTCAAATATTTAACGATACAGAAAATAGGTTACTGCTAAACGTGCTCCCAAAATACAAATATTAAAAAGAAAAAACAATTAATGCAGGTATATAGAGTAGCAGGTTTATAGAGAGGCTGATATGCCAGGAATATAGTACATGAAGAAATGGGCTCAAAAAGAAACAAAAAATATGAAAAAAAATCTATCCCTGTCATTCATACATTCTTCAGGATAGATTTATATAATATAATTAAAAGGGAATTATCTTTTAATCATAGAGATTTTTGCTGGGCCTTCGACACACTGAAAAAAGCCAATGGGACACTGTTGCAATGGGAGGTACTGAGCATTAAAGAGTGGCTTATCAGTGGTTTTCATACTTCATTGTGCATGAGAATCAATTACAGGGCCAGTAAATATGCAGACTCCCAGGCCCTGGTCCCAGACATTCTGATTCAGGAGATCTGGGATAGAGGCTGAGAATCTCACTTCTAACCTGCTCTTCTTAGGAGATGCTGATGTTGCTGGCTCAAAGGCCATATTTTATGGAGCACTGGCTTGGGTGACATGACATTCAATTAGTTCGGCTCCTCAAAAAAAGGAGATATATGTACATTATCTCATTTTTGGGCAATTTTTAGAAACTATAACTACTTTGGAATAAACGGAAGGAACATTTTGATTAAACATAACATAGCATTTACTAAGTGTTTACTTATATATGAAGCATTATTCTGAACACTCAGCTTTAGTATGGAATCCTCCAGCCACCTTATGAGGTAGATACTATTATCCTATCCCCATTTTATGAATAAGAAAAGTGAGGCCCACAGAGGTTGAGCAGTTTGTCCAATGTTTTCTAGTCTGTGTGTTTTGCCACATTGGTACTGCTGAAAGCTTTTAAATCCAGTAGAATCCATAATATCTCAAGTTGATATAATTGTATATGTATAGCTTGTGTGTATAACAACAAAAGGTGAGAAATTATTCTTTGTAAGTCTAAAAAGTTCTAGAAGCATGAAAATGAGAAAAGGAGTATTTCACTGGAAAACCATAATTACTCTTTTCTATTTTACAAACATATATTAATCTTCTTTTTCAAATAGTAATCATTCTTTTCTTAAAAAGAACATTTAATAATTCCATATAATCTGACTTTATATAATTGAAATCATCTTTTTCTAGTCACTTCCTTTATAATTAAGGGGAACAAAAGCCAAAATTCCCAGAAGACAAATTTAACTTTTATTTTAAAATCATCTAGTGATAGAAGTGCTTATGAATCAAAATTATTTTAAAAATCATTTGGTTAATGGAAGATCTTCTACTGAAAGATTAATGAGTAAAGATTACATACCTTGTTTTTAAAATAAACCTCAATTGGCAAAATGAAACCAGCATACCCAGATTCTTCTACTTTGTAAGGTGGATCTTTGCACACTGCAACATTAAAAAGAGAAAATACGTAAGATGAGAATAATAAACAAAGAGACAGTATTTTTCCCCTAAAAAAAAAAATCCCATTCTACCATCTACATTATCCTCAATTTTCATAGCCCTTTGCCAAGCCCCCATCTGCATCTGATCTATCAGATCAGATCCTTTACGGGGTCCTTTATTTTTTTCTCTAGAACCTATAATAATTTCCCTATGTAAAGAACATAATGTATATTATTTATTCAAATCTTGATGGGGGAAGGTCATCCCAGTCGACCGTGATTATTAATGACTTGACTTCAGTTGTTATCACCCTGCCCTAAAGCTTCAGGGAGAGTGAGAATAGCTCCTGATGACCCAAAGCATAAAAGTTTCCTAAGGATAGTACTATCTATGTTTAGTCTTTGATGTAAATCACTGCACCCCAAACCCCTCACTTCTCTGAGATATCCTGACCTCTATGCTCAAAAGTGGCAGGACCACCCTCCTTCCCTAGAAAATCCCAAATCCATAGTCTCCCAATGTGGCCAATGCCCATTAAGTCACTATCCTCCACTTCCCCTACAAAAAGAATGTTTATTGAAATACTGGTATACATACGAACACTTAAAATCTATACACACCACAAGAATATAAAAAACAATACGGTTTTTGTATTTCTTATGAAGAAAGACTGTTTAGGTAAGCTCTTGAGAAACAAGAGACACCCTAAAAAGCTAACTATAATTTCATCCCACTAAAATTCCCATTAAATCAAAATCAGTCACAAGTCAATTGGAATTATTCTAATTAAGACTGCATTTGGCAGTATCGCAAAGAAGTAAACATGTAATGCTGCATATCAAGTCCACACACCCAGGTAGCCCAAGTCCTCCGCAACAAGGCTCCGGCCTACCTTTTCAGCCTTCCTCCTTCAGTCACCCACCAAACCCCTCATGTGGTCCACTCAAATGCGTCAATTCTCATATATGCCTAGCATTTCCCAACTGTGCCTTGTCCTCCTGTTATTCCTTTCATCACACCTTGATGCTTACTCTTAGTATCCTCTGCTAGTTCAAATCCCAATTTCTTCACAAGGCCTCTCCAGACCACAATGTACTATCATCTCGTCTCCTTTTACCCCCCTAAAACATTAACTGTCTGAATCACTGGTTTGACACTCAGCAGAGTTCTTCATTACTACATATTCAGAAATCTCATCTATAATTTCCTTTCATTCCTCAAAGACCAAAACGTCTACCTCAGGGACATAAATAAAGAGTGCCATAGGTTCAGGCAAACCTGGGTGGCAGTCCAGGATCCACCTCAGACTAGTCAGGCTAACTCTATAAAGTTACTCAAATTCTTTGAATCTTAGGTTCATCTTCTGGACAGTGTAAGGATTAAAAAGGATGATGTATGTAAAAGACAGAGCGCAGATCCTGGAACACAAAGTCCTCATTAAGTGACTGAAGGGAGAGGCAGGAAATCTAATCTGTAAAATACTCAATTGTCATGTAACATTTTCCGATAAAAGCAGAAAGTAGGCAACAAGTAGAAAGCCCTAGATTTGGATTAGAAGACTCAAGTTCACAGCCCTGGACTAAAAATTCCCTAGACAACTTCTATTTCCTTTTACTTTAAAAGAGAGGACACGATCTACGTATCTCTGAGCATGGCTGTCAAAATGCAAGAAAACTACGTATATGTGCGGGAAAATGTTAAGTGTGTAGTATTTTTATTATGACCATGATGATGTACATGAAAATTGTTTAGACATTCCACAAATACAAATATGATTAAAATAAGGTATGCTAAAGACAGGATTTTAATATTGGACTGTCTCCGTTAGTCCACCTTAGAACCATTTCCCTAAACTGCCATCAGAAGTTAATCAGAAATGAGGGATTTTACCTGACCTTACAAGTTTCTCTAATAAAATATGAAAAAGTACAAGGACTCAAGAGTGACTTCAGTCCTCCATCCACTGACCACCTGCCAACCTGTCATGAATATTCAAACACCTTGAACCTTGGGGGTTGGGGGATAATGCTACTAAAAATGCACTGAGCACCCCCACCCTCCCCAGCTAGAAGGCTAGTATTATACCCATAACCTTTCCAGGCTGCACGGTCCCTTTTTAGAACAGCAGTCTCAGTGTCCAGGTTGTTTGGGATTAATCATGCCAATGTCATTTGAAGGAAGTTTATTCTGTGGGTTGCTGTACGTGCCAGAGAAGTTATAGCTGTTCCTTTTTGTATAAAATTCATTTTCTCTATTCTGCATGCAAATTGTTCCTATTATAGGAAACTGCTGTTAGTGAGCATATTTTATAATTAAAAGTCTTAGATTTTTTTCCCACCCTCTAAAGGAAATGATCTGTTATGAATTAATATTCCATAGAAGTCTGCTTTTATAAGAAATTGTTTACCAATAAATACTTCAATTATTTTTAAATGGAACATGTTCGCAAATAACAATGAACAATGTCTGTTGAACACCAAGTTCTTAATTAGAAGCAAACAATATTTTATACACAATAAACATGCCAGAAAATCAGTAGCAATACAAAAACAAACTTACAGTTTTAATCTGAAGAAAGTCAAATTAGGGGAAGTAGTTTGCATGTTTATTTATTCAAGTATCTTATAGCCAAAATCATTAACATGAGTTTCTAACCCAGGTCTTTAAAACAATGACAACAACACAACAAAAAACAAAAAACAGGAGTTAAAACTAAGAAATATTTTAGCCAGTATGGACAGTACATCAGGCATAAAGCAATTATTTTTAAACTAGTAGAACCACATTTAAGATCTCCTGTCACTCAGCAACATGTCTCTTTTTTTTTATTGTTACAGTTGTCCCAGTTTCCCACCACTGCTCTCCCTTGCCCTATCCACCCTCTACTCCTCTCCCACAGTCAATCCCCACCCTGTTATCCATGTCCATTAAGCCTTCTTTTCCCCCTTACCCACCCCCCCACCCCAGTCCCTGTCAGTTTGTTCCTTGTTTCCATGCCTCTGGTTCTATTTGCTCATCTGTTTGTTTTGTTCATTAGGTTCCTCTTATAGGTGAGATCATATGGTATTTGTCTTTTGCTGCCTGGCTTATTACACTTAGTCTAACGCTCTCCAGCTCTGTGCTGTTGTGAAAGGTAGAAGTTCCTTCCTTCTTTCTTCTGTGTGGCATTCCATTTCAACAACACTTCTTCATTAAGAATTTCTTTTCCAGCTTTGCATAATGGCAGTATCACAGACAATGAGGTTTATCTGAGGCATTATTATTGCTAATTGAGAATCCCTTTTCTATGAACATTGACCACAGTGTTACCTTTATAAAATCAAAGCATCTTAAACCCTTCAACTAATTCTTCCTCTCAGTTGGTTAAGAATTAGATAATCCCTAAGAGCTATGTAATAAAAGGCCAAGTTTCAGAAGCTAGAGAAGGGATATTCATCTTTGGAAAGTCATCAAAGATTGTTAGGTGCCAATAAAATGGGTAGATTAATATTCAGTCTTTAAACAATGAAAATTAATTCAGTAGGAATCACTGAAAATTCTTATTCCTGTCAAAATCCAGCCCAGATATTACCTCTTTCAAAACACCTCCCTTGTTCTTCTTCCAAGTTTCTCTGTTGCACATCAGGCTGGTGGATAACATTCATTTACACTGAAGACTTCTCCACTAGACAGAGCCCCTTGAGGTCAGCAACCCTGTCATTATTTATATCTGTAACTCTGGGTATTAACATTGAGTCAAATAATAGGTACTGAACAAATGTTTGTTGAACTGAATTTTTTTCAAGATTCATGCCACCCTTGACTAATTTACAATTGCTGAAGAAGCTGCTTGCCAGGAGCAGCCGGGAGTTGATATTAGCCCATTAAATTTTCTTCAAACTCTCTACAATCACCATAAACTTTTAAAATTTGGTGCAGATGATAGAAAGTATTGCCACTTATGAGTCTGCTCTTGAAAGCTGAGTGCCCAATGCTAACTGGTTCTAATTCTGATAGTACCAAATTTTAGGAAACTGAGTTAACAAACTGGGCCAGAAGATCTACAATGTCATTTTGAAACTAACACTATATAGCCATGAATAGCATGTGTCTTCTCTCCTTCCACACATTACTACCTGTGTACTCCAAGGCTCTAAGCAGGAGACATTTTTAAAACCCTCTCTATCCAAGTAAGCACATGTGCCATCCAGGTGTAGCAGCACACACACAGCACCCAAAATTCATGCCTGAGAGGAAAAGACCAAAGTTCCTATAAATAATGAGTAATTAATTCTTCCCTAAAATAACTTTTCAAAAATAATAGGCACAATACAGACCCATATACATAATATGTAGTAAGATGTTAAATATATACATTGATCATTAACATATTTAATTTTTAATTTGAGCACAAAATGCACACAAAAAAAGAAAACCACATAAAAGGGAAAAGAGGTCATCATTTAATTAACATGGAATAAGACAAATTCTAACTTATTACCTGAGATTTTTAATATTTTTCCTTTAGGAGAAAAAGGCTTCAAAAAAGAGCTATGCTTGGTAAAGAGAAATAAATGTCCCTTAGATGAATAAATGACTTTATGCTTATGTAATAATTCCATACACATACACAATAAATAAATTTAATTAAAAGATGCCAATTTTTAGCACTAAAAAAAATGAGACTCTTCTAGACCCATAAAATTCTCATTTAATAAGCTTTAAAAAATATCATTAGGCAACAGTTTTTTTCCTCTAATCCTTAGGAAAACAGCTGGTGGATTCCTCTTCAGAAGCTCTCTCTAGTGTGTTTGCTTAGACATTATGATTTATGTCCATCTGACTACTTTTGTTAAGGACATGGTTCAGTTGCCCACTGATAATTATTGGTTTTACTTTATTTACCGTGCAGAGCCCTTCGGGAAGGAATACCAAACTTTCTGTATATAGGCTGGTTATTACCACTGCATTGTGACAAATGTCCCTTCTGGCTTGAGCAGTTTGGGCTCCTGTCCTCCTTGCTTTAGTATTATGAATAGTGACACATGAATAGTGAAAGAGGGTGCTGCATGGCCCATGTCTCTGACCCCAACTGTTCTATATGAGCGTTTGGAAGTCCAGGGCCAGCACCTAGCAGTCTGAGCACCCCACTGTCACTGCACATGGATGGCCAAGCCTTTACATTTGTGACATGAAAAGAACAAAAATCAACAGCTGGGTTTTGTTTTTGTTTTTGTGAGTGCACATGTGCACACACACACACACAAATTGTATGTTGTTTCTATTTAGCTTATTTCTAAACAACAAAAAAAGGTTTTCCCCCTTTGTGTCACTTTCTCATTTCCCTGGAAAGGGATTAAATATAACATCTAACATTGGACAGCTTCTGAGTCCTACTGTTGAGTTGTTTTTACCTTGTTAATTTTTTAATACGATTCTAAAACCCTAACTGATTCCTACACAATAAAGAATGGTGGTCACACAAAATAACTGTCTAATTAACTTTTATAAAGTTTTAAAGAAACAAACTAGATACGGTTAGCTCAGTGGGCAAATAAAGAACACCTACCTACCTCCTCAGGATTCCTTGCGTCAGTACTCAAAAAACAACTCAAATAGCAGATAGCCTCTTGACTCTAGAGTGCCTTCTGCCAAAACTCCAAAACAAAAATGTTAATTTCCTTCTTCTGGGTTCAACCTTTTTTTCTCATTGTATCATATTAGTTAATTCTAATACAGGGTGGGGCAAAAGTAGGTTTACAGTTGTTTGTATGGAAAATAATACAATAACTAATAAATAAAAATATGAGAATAAACCTTGTTTTTTGCATACCCACTATTGTATGCCTACTTTTTCCCCTCTCTGTATATATACTACTAATAAATCCTGTGCTTTCCAAGGGCTAAGACTCTGTCTTTGTCCTCTTCTCATCTCTACCCAGCACATCCCACCTATTTGTGAACTTGAGTTGAATTAATGAAATATAACTTTAGCATGAGTTTCACAGGACGAGACAAGCCTGGCAGTTGAGAAGAAAGGCCTGGGAGTCAAGCAGTTGGTATGACCAAAGGCATTTGAAAGTAAAGGAGCATAATGGATCAATCAGTATCAGCAGAAACACAGAAAATGAAGAAAAAACAGATAATGTGAATGAAGTTTATACTTAGATAGACAACCTCATATTACACACACCTCAGAAAGTCCAGGTGGGTAAAAATGGGTTACACATATAAAAGCGGGATTGTTGACTTTGAAATGTTACCGAAAACCCCTAGATTTGGAATAGGAGTTCAAGATTCCAATTGGCCATACTGAAAAAAATCTTAATGATGACATATAAAAATGACTTCATTTGTTAGCAACTTGGAATCTTTACTTATTGAATATCCCTAGTCTCTCTCTCCAGAAGGGAAAAAATGGGTGGATTAAAAAAAAAATATATATATATATATATATACATGCACATATTTAGCTTTCTGAGGAGTTACATCATTAGAATTAAGCAAAGCCCATCTAGCTGAGGTTAAATCAATATATTTCATCTTGTGATATTATAATAAGACCATCTTCACAATCATTTCTTCATAACAAATGTGCCAACAAAATGCAAAAAACACCCAAAACTATGAAACATTATGAGTTGTTAGGAACTTAAATATAAATCCTCAAGCTTATATCTTCCACTAAAATTGATAGTATTTACACCAACTTACCCTAAGTTCCCTCAATATAACTCAATATACAGCATTACTCCAAGTGATCGGCCTAGTGGAAATACAAGTATACATCCAGGCTAATTTCATGGTAAAAATCTGTATCTTCATAGAAAGTTCAACCTAGGGACAGACTTGATTCTTTTCTTAAGAATTACTCAAATGAAAAAATCTTGAGATTTCTATCATTTCTGTTTTGAAGTTAAACCTTGGGTAAAATATTTTTTAGAATACCATGTTTCAGAAAGTCTATCTGAAAAAGGAACATTAACTATAGGGAAAAAAATAATTTTCTAGGGAAGTTAACTTTGAATCTCCCAGTATTTGGGAAAAGTATCTTTAGGTCAGTGTGTACAACTACATCAAAAAGCTACTTGACTTGAGGTGGTAAACACACAATAAAATATACAGATGGTGTGCATATTACAGAATTGTATACGTCGTCCTGGCCAGGTGGTTCAGTTGGTTAGAGTGCCGTCCCACTGTGCCAGTCAGGGCACATACAAGAATCGCCCAGTGAATGCACCAACAAGTGGAACAACAAATCAATGTTTCTCTGTTTCTCTCTCTCAATCTCTCTCTCTCTCTCTCTCTCTCTGTCTCTCTCTCTCTCTGTCTCTCCCCCTCTTTCCCTAAAATCAATAAATTAAAAAATTGTACACCTGAAACCTATATAATTTTATTAACCAGTGCAGCCATTAATTAAATAAATTTAATTTAAAAAAAGAAATAAAAAAAGGAAAAATGCACAAAGGAAAAAAGGTGATCATGGAAATACAGTTCTTTTTTATGGCTCTTATTATTTTATCATGTAAAAAGCCATTTAAAAATCCCGCTTCCTAAAACAATAACCTCATGACATCCAGAGGCAGAAGTAAATAATCCTTAGGACAGCCCTCTGACAACCAAGTTTTACCCAGTTTTGCCCCAAGTTTTACACTTGACCCAGCTATCACTAAAGCTGGTGCTGCTTTTTATTTAGAAGGGGAAAAAATGTCATCTTCATTTATAAAATTATTCTATTTTGTCATTAAGATTATTTTTTTTCCTCAGATATTAGCCTAATTCATGTAATCCAACAGGCACTATATAATCACAGGGCTGCGAAGATAAGATGGAGGCCTGCTCTCAAGCAGGACAGTCTAGCCAGAGATGTCTACGTGCGGATTCTACTCTGGGGACTAGAGGTAGAAAAATAAACACAACTGACATGGTGCCTGCACCTATTAGACTTACGTCTGCTGTTGAGAGAAAAAGAAGGGGAGGAGGAGAGAAGAAAGAGAACACACATGCAAGAAGATATTGAGAAAGGAAATACTGAGTAATAAGTGCTACAACTGAAAATAAAACAGTTAACTTCCCTGGAAGATTTTTTTCCCCCTGTAGTTAATTTATTAATGCTGCAGTGGAAATAAAGCAGGCTGATGTGAGGAGAATGGGGAGCTCCTTTTTATTTTAGATTAGTATTCCCTCTCTGTGAAAGTGACATTTAAGCGGAGACCTGAGAGAAAAAAGGAGCAGGAAATATGCAGGCCAGGCAGGGAAAAGGCACTATTTATTTTGCTTACAGAGGAAGATGTGTAAACAGCCTGAAGAAAACCTGTTCTTATATTGGCCTCCAGGGCTGCTCAGCCTCTTACCTGGTTTTTCCTCTTTGATTGAGATGAATGCCACTCCCTTGTTCCTGAACATTTCCTTCTCATATCTCTCTTCCATCCTAAATTCACCTTTTAACACCCATATAGGTTTGGAAATTATGATTTCGAAATCTCATTTCTCAAATCTTTAATTCTCCTAATACTGCAAACTCCCAAGAACACAATATATCTACTTATAAAATCTTCATTGTGATTCTTCATTATGAAGGTTTTTTTTAAATAGACATAATTCTTGGAAATCGTACAACCAACAAAAAAGCAGTGGCTTTAAGTGTGATTTGAGAAAAAGAAAGATCACAAGTGAAAAGCTATATACTCAAGGGAAAGGAAATTGTGCTGCAAGGGAAAAAAATCACATGGTTCAATAGAGAAAGGAAGAATACAAAAGTGATGACATTCAAAATATTAGAATACAGAAACTACAATTTTCTCAAATACATGTTCATATTAAAGGGCTACTTTTCAACTGAAATAAATGTTTTCTTTTAATAAGACCACTGTATAAGAGACACTTTTAAATGTGTTATACCAATCTTTCTTCCACAGCATGCAATTCCATTTCTTTTTTCTCCATTACCACTTATCCTCCTTTTAACTCCCTCCCCCTACAATCACCACACTGTTGTCTATGTCTGTAAGTCCTTTTTCCTTTTTGCTTGATCCCGCCATCCCCTCCAATTCCATTTTTAATACTTTCCCTTTAAGTAGAGGACGATGAAATGGTTTCGGTTTCATACACAAGAGAGCTATGAGCTGCGTTAGGATGACACAAGTAGCAATGTGTTACAAAATAATCAAATATAATAAATCAAAGATCAGGCCCATATCCCATTTTTAAAAAATACAACAGCCTAAGAGATCATCGCAACCTAACTTCACAAAAATACTAAAAAATAATGATCCATTTTTTTTCTCTCAAATTTTGCTTCATTCCCTTTTCAGTAGGCAAAACAAATACTTCCAGGGAAGCAATCAAACTGTTCTAACTTTAGAGGAAGGATTAAGCACAAACTTTCTTTTTAACATCTTTTGGACCCTGCTTTATTTTTCTGTTTAGCGCTTGGCACAGAGATAGCCTATCCTAAGTCTCCTAATTGATTTAAGCTCCATTAGATGTTACAAATGAAGACAGAATAAGGGTGACACTAATATGATGGCAACTGTTTACACACAGTACATACAGGTATGTGGTTCCTGTTCAGCCTGACAATCTCTCAATCTTCTCAAATAAAGCAGGGAAAATCCTATATCCCTACCTTCTAAAGCAAGAATTTTCAAATTGTGTTTCAAGAAATCCTGCACCCTTGCAGTGTGTGTTAGCCATATACAGCAGTATATTGGGAGTTTGTATTGCTTTCACTAAAGCAATAGGTGTTTGCCCCAAACAATAAAAATTTATGTAGTCTAGGGACCAATTTTGAGTTTTCGATATAATATTTGGGTCCCTTAGAATTACGTCAAGGAAAAAAAAGTAAGCCACTGCTAAAATAAAATCTGAAACCACCATTCACAAGTACATTATAAACATTTACCTATATTATTAAAGTAAATCTGGTTTTACAGAGTATACTAATTTTTTTGCTTGTTCCTACTAAATACAGTAGTGATCATTTCCTCCTTATCCTGACCATAAAAGTGAGCTACATCAATTTCTCAGATTTGCAGCTCTGGTGTGTCCTTTGGTTAAAAAGAGATAGATGGTAACAGGAGGAAAAACAATTTCTATTCTTTATAGGTCACTTTTTACAAAATACCTTCTGATTACCAAATGTAGTGCTAATTTCATGGTACTTCTCATGGTCTCTCAATTCCATTAATTACTTAGTATGGGGAAATCAGAACACAAAAACTATAATAATCAATATTATAGGTGGGAACTCACAAACTGGAAAGCGTAGGGAACAAACACCAGGGAGAAGTAAGGTTAGAGGCAGTCATTAGGTTTAATTTTAATTTGTTTAAAGAAAGCAGGTGTGACATTGCCAAAAGGAGAAAGAAACAAAAATTGTAATGCGTAGTAATGATTCTAGAAAAAGCCTAGGAGAAGATTATAATACAATCTGGAGTATATGGGAAACATTCCACTGATGAGTGACTGAATTAGGTAGTTCTTTATGAGATACTAAGGAAATAAGTTTTCTAAGAGAAATATAAAAATAGGATATTAGTAATGAATTTGGGAGCCAACAACCAGTAACTTTATACCTATTTGGGAATAATAGAAAATCATTTACTCTTTTGAGAATAAAAATGAAGGTAGCGGAATAACACATAAAGCACTACTCCAAATACACCGAGGAGAATGGAAAGTGCAGGAAACTGAGATAGAATATGAAGAAAGAGGAAGGAAAAGAAGGCTAAAGGCTAAGATGTTACCATAGATTACTACTGTACCCCAAATATAAGCATAACAATTCTCGAGTATGCTGCTGAAGTGTATTGTTAAGAATTGTAAAAGAGTTTTGTTAAATCAAGAACCCACTGAAAACTTTAATTTAGCAACAGGCAGCATTTTGTGACAGAGGAAATTGTGTAAGGCAGGGCAAAAGAGCTAGTGGTTGACAGCCAGAGCTTTTGAGAAGAACCCCTCGGTTCAGATCCCACCTTGGACACTCACACAGTATGTTCTGTTCTCTTTTATAAAATGGAGCTAATGCTATTACCTACATCATGCAGCTCCTTGAAGCTTTCAGAGATCATCCATGCTAAAGGCATAAATGAGATGACCCTTATAAAGCTTTAAAACCCTCTGGAAACTAGAATCATCCAGTTATCTAAGGGTAGTCAAATACAAACTGTAAGCCACACAGAATTTATTTCGGGCTTTTCCGAAAATCTTTTTAAAAAAGATTTAAATCCAAATATTTACAATCGGTTTAATTAAACATTCTTAGATCTGATTTTATTTTTGACCTTATAGATTCTTGACATGGATGTATGAAATAAAGAAAACATTCTTTACTTTGGAATTCTTTTGGCACAATCCATCACTAATAGTACTAGCAATTGGTTTACTCTCAGCCCACCTTCAGACTCACGAAGCCCAATAATTGGCACATACCATGAAAAGGAAGCAAATAAAGCCTCCAGTGTTATGTATTACAAAGCAGTAACACTGAAATGCTGCAGCAAAATAAAGAAGTAGAAAATAGAATTTCAGTCCAGCAATGGAGCAAAATAAAAATTATCAAGGAGTCAAGAGACATGGTTCTGGTTCCATTTCTACTATAAACTCACCAACTGACCTTTGGAGAGTTCCTTTAACCACTCACAGAGACCTCCTCTGTCATATAAGAACCAGCTTCCATTTCGGAGTCTGCTTCTAGATCTAACGTTCTACTATTCCAAAGACGAGTCATATGTGCTACTTCAATCTAACTTGAAGACAAATGCATTTTGCTTTTTATATCTTTATTTAAACAGAAAACATCTATCAGCGAAATACCATAAACGCTAAACACAAACAAGACACTGGGACAAAACAAACAAAAGAAAAACAGAAAGAAAACAAAGATTCTGAATCATACTTGAATTTTTTAATGTTTCCTGATACAGGCTTTTCTTAGAGAATTTTATTAGCCCAGTAAATAAATGAATACACATATAATAAATTTCTTTAATAGAGACTTCCCCATACAAAAAAAAATTTCTATAAATTAGATTTTTATTTTCATCCTGATTATGAAGTTAGATTAAATCTACAGAGTAAGTATAAATCAAACTAGAAATCTGAGTCCTCAGAAACTTGATATAATTTAGTTATAATAGTATATTAACTCAAGTATTGGAATAAAACATCAGAATATACTGGCAGCATTTATGAGAAACACCATGTTTTTAAAAACCTACGGTAAAAAATTAGGTCAAATGTTTGCACATTAGGCAGAGCATATTATGTAAAAAGCCCTGAGTGTTATGATTTTACTATACATTGCACTTGTAACACTCTTGTTCTTAATAACATTGAAACATTTTACATTGGTATTTAAATAGAATGTCCCTGCCACAATGCACTCAATTTTAATAGTATTCTAGAATAGCATACCCATAAGAAGGGTAGGTTGATGACCAGGTTTATGCCCTATTCAAGGAGATGAAACAGCTCAATGAAAAGATTAAATAAGGCTTCTGCCAGTGGTTGAATCTTAAAGTCAAAGAGAAGAGCACAACTCGAACCAAATGTTACAAGCAAAAGTCAAACAGGAGAATAACTAAGATTCTAACTTGAAGAGTTAATGTACCCTCATTCAGGTAAATCAGAAGAAAAATGCCTCTTCTTAAAGTGTGACCATAATAACTTTCCCTTAAGTCAGTTCCGAAAGATAAATTATAAAACTGAACGAAGGTGAGCTAAGTTTCAAAATAACATTTACAGGAAACCACTCCTATTACGAATCTACTGGGTTTTATGTGCAAAATTACACATTAAAATTCTATTCCTATATCGCATTTTAAAAATTAATCCTAGATTTATTAAATATCAAATATTAATATAAATATGAATTTTGCTAAGAGCCTCTGTTAATTTTTTGTACAATTCTACTATAGCCCAATTCATTTTTATAAAAAGAAAAAATTACAAAGAATGACCAGAACTGATACTTCCAGAGTACTTTTTTGTTTGTTGACTTGAATTTCCAGTCATCAGTCCCTAACTATTCTAACAGTGGATTTAACTACATGGATGAACACATTTTTATGTAGACATACCGCCTACAGAATGGAAATACAAACTCTGCTACAAGAAAATTTGGGAAGTATAAGATGGTGCTAAATTAATAGGAAAAAGAAATACTGTTTATCATGATATTTTGGAGGCACTGTAATCCCATCTGGAAAAAAGCCTGGTTTATTTAAATTTATCATAAGACAACAGATACATTTGTGTTTAATAAAAATGGTTCTCCCGTGTGCTGTTGTATCACTGAAAGCCCATTATCTAATTTAGTTTCTCTTCCAAATAGTCATATTTTGGGACAAAGACAATGATATCACCTAATGAAGTAACTAAAGCACATGAATTAATACTCACATGCCCATATCACACCCATGGAGTAAATACGATCCACCAGAAAGACTACCAAAAAATCAAAGAAGCTTTTCCTGCCCTATTAATTTCTTTTCCTTCTTATTCTATTTTCATGAAGAAATGCTAATAAACTCTAAATTCATCTGACTGTAATTTGGGGTCGAGGGGGGAGTGGAAACTATATAACAGAACTTGAAATATCATAGGAAGAAGTTTTTAATATTTTATAATGGTGATTTATTTATAAATAAATGCATTTGTTCCCAAATACACTCCCACCCCCCAAAAACATATATCAAACACTGCAAATAAGTCATTTTCTTTCCCACTCATGACAAAGAGCAGTAAGATATTTAAAGACAGCAAATTTCAAATAATTTCTTCCTTATAGATAACAAAGGTATGATTTATTTAACACCTTTCGTCAAGTCTCTGAAAGATTGCTGATGTCACATAAATCCATAACATAAGGAAATAAGCAGCATAAGAGCCTTGCCAGCCGCCCCTTTTTACCGATGGAATATGACAACTTAAGCAATTTACTGAGAGGTCAGGGAGCCAATTCCTGGCAGTCAATCAATAGATATTTATTAATGGTCTCTAAGGCCAGCTCTCTGGGTTGGATGCTTAGATAAAAAGTATTTTCTTCTTCTTGCTTATTTGCATCTTCTCACTATTTTACATAACAAAAGTTCTTACTTATATAATTAAAGAAAAATGCTTAAAACGATAATGTGATGCTGAATAAATTCAAGAGAAATTCAAGAAAGAGCAAGGTTTCTGGTATTTAAAATAGTTGGAAAGTCAAGGAGAAATAAAAGAAAGGTCTCTCACCCATGCGTGCCTTCCACTATCTACCTTTTCTCTCTCTCTCACACACACACACACACACACACACACACACACACACACAACATTAATAGTTGAATTTACAGAGAAACCAGATTGAGAGCCAGCAAATCCGTGTTCAATGCCCAAATCTGGCATTTCCTAGCCTAACTAACTTTAGGAAAGTCACATAATTCCCTTCTAATTAAAAGCATCACTGTGCAGATCCATGTAATATATTAGGTATGTTATGAGAAAAATATTTTGTAACTGCTAAGTTCCTACCAAACCATCTTATCACATGACTATTTTGCCAACAGTTATGCATACTCCACTAAATTGAGTAGCAAAGAAGGTACCGTTTAGCCAACATTCCTGACTAACCAAGAGTTAGGTGTTAGAGACAGTTGAACATAGCCTCTGCCCTTAAGAAGAGCTCCCACCATTTTATGGGCATGGGACTCTACTGGGATATGGATGCTATACCCCCACCACCAAAGTAGCAAGGAAAAGAAGAACTTTAAAAAAAATAAGATTCCACTAAACTTTTAAGATAAAATTAATAAATTTGGAAGTTTAATTCTTTTACAATAAGGTTTACTTAAACTTCACATTTTAATTTAACACTTTTGTTCCGCCTCCAGTGCTTTAATCCTGGCTTCATTTAGATAATGTGTTGTGGCTATCAATATGTGTTTCTACATATTTGTTTTGATATTTAAAACCCTGATATTATTTAATTCTATTAGAATTTTCATTTGCCTTAAATTCATTGATAACAAAAATTATATTAATAAGCTAAAATGCAAATTTTTCAAGGCACAAGTGGATTTCTTTGGGTGGGTAATTTTCTAGAACGGTTCCTATCACCGCCACTACTGCCTAATTATTTCTAACAAGTGTGTTGCTGGTCATTTATTTACTCCTTGCACAAGCACTGCAAATTTGTTAAACACTAAGACTAAGAATGCAAGCATGAACAAAATAAGGACTTACTGTCAAAAAAAAAAAATCATAGTTAGGTATTTTATCCAGGCATTTTGGGCCCCAATTAAGAATTTCAGGTAAACCCTCATCCCCCATCCTTCATCTCCTATCCCCAGGTTGCAACATTAAATAAAGTATCAAGTCTCTAGTAGCAATAGTTGAACATTCTGGATAGAACAAACTTCGGACGGTTAAACCAATCATACAGGTAAGCACATGAATGCTTTTAATGAAGCCATTCTTTTTTTTTTTTTTTACTTTTATAAGTTATAAACTGTAATACGAATACCAAGTAAACCAAATTTAGAAATCTATTGCTTATTACAATTCAATCCTCTCCTAGTTGATCAATAGTCAGTCACTTTCACTAACAAACTCCAATTCTTTCCATTTTCTGCAGTTACTAATGCTAAAAAAAAATTAAAAAAAAAATCTTGGCTAAGACCCACTGGTTTAATAACACTAAAGTAGTGGTCTCTAGATCAGCCAGATCAGCATTACCTGGAAAGCTTTTGATAAAGGACGATTCCGAGTCCCCACCCCAGACCTCCTGAATCACAAACTCTGAGTGGTCCCTGTGATCTGTTACCCCAGGACTTCCAGAAGATTCTAATGCCTGCTCAAGGGTGAGAACCACTGCTCTGGAGAGTCTCTCATACTCTCACCCCTGTCCAAGCAGAGATGCTCTCTCTTTGTGTGAATCATTTTTTCTCACTGATTCAGGTATACAGCAGTTTTTTCCTCCACCCACTGGGTAAAGTTACTTCCTTTATCCCATAAATTATATCATTTTCTAAAACAACATTATTTTTAAAAGAACCAAAGAATTGTGTACAATCAGCCCCTAAAATTTCCTTCTCTAACGCTTTTAATAATACAAAAATTGTTACAACACTCAGTTTCACCAACTGTAAATTTTAAAAAAGAAAACAAAGAAAACAAAATGCTCAAGGAGTAAGTTTATGATTCTTAATGTGATAATAACACAAGAAGTATGTCTGTTTACTGCTTAAGCAGTCCCTGCCTGGAAAACACAAACATGGTCATAGAAGAAACTTTCTAAACATCAGAGGCTAAACAAGAGTTGCTTTTCATTGGTTAGTAAGGAGTAGGACTGGGTCCAAAATTCAAGCTTAATCCACCAGATAATACACAAACTTTTCCCATAAGAAATGTCAAAATCAGAGTAATCCCAAAAGGTCGCTGCTATAAAAACAACAACTCTAAAAAAAAATTTTTTTAAAGGCAAAAGTCAACAAAAAATCCTAATTGTGCTAACAAACTCAAAGAGCAAAGTAATTGCAGGCTATTTAACATTAACAGACTCAAAGCTGGCCCACATACAACAATGAAGCACAACACATAAATTATTATTGTGTAACTTCCAGATTACTATTGTCACTGCACAAATAGAATTTATTATACCACACTCTTGGTGGATGTCTGTTCCTAGAAGGCTAGAGATGATGCCCAATAGAAGTGTCAAATGCCTAGAGACATGGAATAAAGTTGACTCCCTTAACTGATGATAAAACAGCCAGCCCCTTGACACACGGGGTCTCTGACCTTGCTACAGCTGCTTCTCATTTCCAAGTGTCGGCTGGGAGTATCTTTTTCTGTATCTTGGCTCGTAAAATTGTGATATATCATTTCTGAGGATGTTGACATTATTTCTATAACTCTTTCATTATTGGGCTGATTGGAACAAATGATTCTTCACTAACTTCAGTTTAAAACCACAGAGAAACTTTTATAGCAACCTACTTTAATAAATAAGTTAAGTATATTAAAGGAAGGGGTTTAGAGTAACTTGCAAGGAGTTTGCATCTGTTATCATCTAAATGCTCTTTAAATTTATAAGGCTAGTACACCTTAAAAATTAAGTGGGGGTAAATATGAATGTCCAAATGTTTTCAATGACTAGCTAATCCACAATTAATATTCATTATACTAAGTCAATTACTTTCAGGGGTATTGTTTATAAATGGACCTAATTCTATCTTGTCAGTCTGTTCCTGTACATGAATCCCCTCGCCCACACCCTACAAAAGCCTTAATCTACTCCCAAAAGCCTCTGTTTTCATACAGTAGAAACTTTGAACATATCTTAACATCTATCCCATCCTGGTCTGATTTCATCCAACGTACAGTCCCCCTCTCTGATCTAGCTGTTAGCTCAAGAAGATAGTGACTTACAAGCAGTTTGACCAAAGAGGAAAAAAAAAGCAAAGAAATGTCCTATGACTATAATTTAATGACAGTAATTTTCTCCCACAGCTTGGAAACTATTTCTGAAGGCAATATCCATGGAAAATACTTTAAATAAACATATGTATTTGCGAGAACATGCTCTCAATATTTAGATTCCAAATCCCATCAGGACTTGCTGAATATTTTTAAATGGCTGATTGGTGCAAAGAATAGTGTTCTAACCAATGAAGGATGTTATGGTCATAAGACAATATCCAAGACTCATGGCTGAACTAGAATAAAATAATTCTATGAATTCACCAAAGAACTATGAGCCTATTATAATGGTTACTCATCAAGCCAAAGCTTTGAGGCTACCGGACATTATAAAGCGATGGCAAGAGAAAAGAAAAAGATTGAATGAAAAATCCATTGCCTTAAGGCTTAAGAGTTGATTCATACATTTTACAGGTCAGTATGATCTATACAACCTTAAGGCTCAAGGTGAAGTTTTTTTCTGTGCTGATGGGAAGGCAGTCTAGAAAGCAGAAATTCAAACACAGCAGAAATGCCAACCGCTTGACTGTTAGTGCCTGTTTTCTACAGCAAATTTTTATAATGTGAAAGAGGATAGCTAAACAGATATCCCTTAATAATTTACAAAAAAAGGCACATTGCATATCCCTAAGTCTTAACAAATTTTCACAGATGCCTATCAAATCTCCCTTCCTAGAAGCCATCCTAAATTTTATTAACTTTATGGTACAATTTCAAATTCTGATCTGTTGCATTAAAAGTAAGGCACAAATCACCTTCAGTTAAGAAAAATAAGACTATCATAACCTATATTAAACAGTTTCATACAAGTTGCTACTATTAGGCTGCTGTATTGATATGAGTCATGCTTATACTAAAGACAGGATCAGAAATATATTATTTACGGCTGTTTTGCTCATTTGTTAAAAAAAAAAAAACCCTGAAAAAATTAAAAATGGAACTGCCTTATTATCCAGTGACTCCACTTCTGGGAATATATAACCTGAAATACTAATTCGAAAAAATATATGCACTCCTATGTTCATTGCAGCATTATTTACAATAGCCAGATTTGGAAGCAGCCCAAGTGCCCAGCACCAGGAGATGAGTGGATAAAACAACTATGGGACATTTACACAATGGAATGCTAGTTGGCCACAAAAAGAAATTAAAAATTATCCTTTGCAATAATAGCATTGATGGACCTGGAAAGCATTATGCTAAGTGAAATAAGCCAATCAGAGAAAGACAAGTACCATACAATTTCACTCATATGTGAAATCTAATGAACAAAATGAACTAACAAGCAAAACAGAGACAGACTCATAGATGAGAAGCTTACAGTTGGGAGGTGAAGGGGGTGGAGGGATTGAGCAAAAAAGAAATAAAAGAGAAAAATCATGGACATGGAGAACAGTGTGATGACTACCAAGGGGAACAGGCGGAGGGAGCGGAGGGTAGGGAGGCAATAAATGGAGATGCACAGGGACGTGACTTGGAGTGGTGAACACACAATACAGTGTACAGCTGATGTGTTGCAGAATTGTGCACCTGAAATCTATATAATTTTGTTAACCAGTGTCACCCAATAAATTCAACAAAAAGAAAAAAAACTGGCACTACATCCTTGGGTCAGGAATGAAGCCCCCAATTTTTACACTGGTTTTATGGAAAAATCACATTTGACTTGCATTACTTTGACATACATTACCAACCTTTTCCAGGAATTTGCCATACTCTAAATATGAGGGCTACTGCACTACCAAAGTTGAGTCATCCTCCAAAATACAGATATTTTATTTTAATGGGCTGAGGGTGGCATATGATTAAAGTTGTCAGTCACGGTGTTATTTCAGTTAGCAACAAAACTGTCCTACTAAAACAAACTACACATTTCATTAATGCATATTTTCCTAAATATGAAATATGAGAATGCTACCTAAAAGTTTTCCCAATTGTTCCAAATGTATTAGATCCAAAAACAGTTAGGAAATGAATGTCCCAACATTAATGCTTCTATTCAGGAAGACATATCTGGTTGAAATACCTTATGACAATAAGGCTTATAAAACAGGGAAAGAAAACTAGTGTTTGAGTGATAGACACGTTCTTTTGATTTTGTGCCATCATCTCTGTAAGTTCCTCTACTGAAGAAGCAAGTCAGTGGGTTTGTTTCCTAAACATGCCAGAGAGACCCAAATCAGAGAAATAATTTTAAACACAGTTACTGAGATTGCAAGTTTACTTTAATAAATATTTTCCAGAGTCAAATGTCATGTAGCAAAGGTTCCTCATAGACTTCAGCATGCCTCATCCACATGTTCCTTCTTTATTATATTATACAAATATAAGTTATAGTAGTCACTTGTGAAATAGTACCAAAAAGGAAAAAAAGCCACAGAATTTACATCCTTAGAATAAAGAGGTAATGGTAACTTAATTCAAAACTCATGGAGGAATTAGATGTTAGAGTAAACGGTAATATACACTTATACACCAAAAATTACATAAAAGCTTAAGAATTATACTGGAAATTCTATTAATCATATCATACCTGGTTGAAATTCCTTGGAAAGGCTAATAAAACACAATCTTCTAAGCATTTTAGGTGAAAAATATTTTACGTTCTAAGGCAATATCTTATCTTGAGGCCTCTCTGTACCCATCTAAATATAAATAGAAATACCCATCTTCATCCTGAAGACTGACATTTCACTGATTTCTGAACATTAAACACAAATTAATAATAAATATGATAAAAATTATCAATTGGCTAAAATGTCATGGATTAAACTCATATCAATTATTATAAGTAGAGTATGTTAAGGAATTTAGTCTTTAAAACAAAACAAAACAGTCTTTACTATCTGTGAATAAAGGCCAGGCTTTAAAACTTATAGTCTTTTGTTTTTCCATTATGCTATAAACATGTTATAAATAGTCTGACAGACAGTTTCACCTTTAATTGAACCAACTGTGACTAGAACAGGGATATGGACTTTTGTCTCCTCCCTTCCCCAGGGCCCAGTGGGATAAATGCCGGAGGGATTCCACACAAGCTTTAGATGTCTTGGACTTAGATCCTATTTGTTTTGGAACCATGGGTTCCTTTCTTATTAAATTCTTCTATTTGCCAGGAGAAAACTGGAACAAAAATGAAGAAGTCTAATGTGTTGACTTCAAGGTTTAACAGTCATGATAGGAAATTTCAAGGATTTTTTTTTCTTTTTAAAGCAATTAACTCAACAAGTTGCTTATGACCTTTTTTTTTTTTCTTTTTTAGTATTTTAAAAAGAAGAGTGAGACAGTGAGTCTCTGGTTCACAATGGCATTTGACTAGCAAATCCTGATGCAGTCTCACTAACATCCCCAATTAAAAATCTTTGAAAGCAGACTGCCAAAAGTGAAAACAAATTTTGCCACTCAAAGCTAAAGCTGACTGTGAACTTATCACTTTATGTCAGCACATTTTTCAGTTGACCAGAAGGATGGTAATACTGGACAGGAAAACAAACAAACAAACAAACAAAACCCCAGTAAATCCATCCTCTCTATTTGTTCTGGGGTTCAAGAGACCTGGATCTAGGCCTAGGTAGAATCGCCTAACGTCTCCCTAGGACTCAGTTTCTTTTATAAAATGAGGGTTGAAGCTAGTGTCCTTTTGAATTGCACAGTCCTATTCTGGTGAGACACTGAGCTATCCTAATGATATAAGTTGTGTTTATACACACACTTGTTATCCTAAAATGAAATGAGCAATCACTGGGATATAAATGCAACAAAGAAAATTCTAAAGAGTAAGGAATATTTTGCATGACTGCATGTTTTAGAGATTACTAACCAGTAAAACATTTAAGTATTCAGGATTTGGGGGTGGGGGTTGGAGGGCTAATGCAGAGGAGTGTTGTTCCAGACTTTGCCAACTTCATTCCCCGTTTACAACTGTCAAAGTAGGAAGTACAATCACCCTCTGGGCTGGATCAAGAAAAACAGTCTCCTCCAAATACGAGATCCCCTAAGCCTTGCCCCAGAGTAGAATGTAGCTGTGGTTCCAGCATAATGAGGGATGAGGTCCTTTGCCACCAGCCCATCCATGATCTCGGATTCATGTTATACTGGTGACAGCTATGCTAGGGAGCAGCATTTTGTTCCTCCATCGCTACAGTTTCCTCTCTGATATGTGCATTGAAGTTAACATGATGTACTTTGTGATGTTTACAGAGCTCTGTAAACACTGCTGTCTCTCACTGAAGAGGTGAACAGAGGAGAAGGGGTTAAGTTCTGTGAAAAGAGTTGTTCTTATCTCAATGGGCACTGGACCCCTGTGCCCAGCACAATACCCAGCACCGAACAGGTGCTCAGTTACCATACAGTGACTGACTGCTGAGTCTCTTGAAAGTAAGCCAGAAATGTAACCCAGAATTATGGCTGGTGAACTACAGAGTGGCCAGTGTACCCTGTCAGGGGACAACTCAAACTATGGGTCATGGTCTTACAGAACCCTAAAATCTAAGTTCAAAGATTACCTCAAACATCTCTTCCTCTGCAAATGATCACTGCAATTACAGCTCTGGCAAGGTGAAAAGACCACAAGACTGGGAATAAGATGACCTGGTTTCAAATTCTAAATCCACCACTTAATAGCTATGACCTGGGGCAAGTCATTTTAACCTCTCAGCTCTCCTCATGTGTAACAAGGGAATACTACTTACTTCACAGTCTAGTTGTATTGAGAAATGAGGCCAAGTCTGTAAAAGCACCAAGAGGGAGGGAGGAGAGGAGGAAAGGCTGGCTTCAGCAGAGGTGAAGTTCCATCTCTAGGAACTCAGGACAGAATTTTCCATAGAGGGCCTGGAGTAGAATAGCAGCTGTGGGAATGAACTTGAGAGACTATGAAGAAGGAGACTGACAGGACCTGATGACAGTTTGGATTTGAAAGCTCTCACTCAATTAAAGAGATCCTGGTCTGCCCTCATCTGGCAGGGCCTGAATTCTTTCCCCAACTTTATTTCTAACATGATGGAGCCCTTTAATTACTGAGGGGGATGGAAAATTGGGAAGGAACTGCTTAAAATAGTTTCCTTTATAAGTTTAACGTTCTAATATGACATAATGCTGTTGGCTGTATTATTGCGGGGAGGGGGGTGTGGATAGTTGTTGCTGATGCTTTTAGGTTTCTTATGAAAGTTTTTAACTTTGTACTTGTGCCCCAAGGCAATTACTGTGAAGGGTGCCTTTTAAGCACTAGAAGTATTTCTCTAATTAATTTTCTTTTTATGTTCTTACTGCTGTTTGCCTCTCTTTGCAACCAGAACAGACTGTTTGTCTCTTTTCCTATACCTTATTTCTTTTTACAAGAGGAAAAACAGGTGATTCCCTGTCCCCACTTCAAACTAATCCAAAACTTTCTCAAATTAATACTAAGCTGAGACCTTCCCCTGGGAAAAACTAACCAATTTGACTCAAAATAAGCAGTTCAGAGAGGAGAAAAGAACGAAGCCTAGAGACGTCAGATACTATGGTTTAGAGCTCTGGGTCACTGATTAGGTAACTATGATATTTCAGTTGTATCAAAATTTCTCTGTGACTCAGTTTCCTTAATCACACACGGGTAGTAGTATCTGTCCTAGCTTTCTCTCTTGGGATGCTGTAAAGTTATTTTAAAAAGTAAAAGTATTCTAGATACAAAAGGTGTAAGAATCAACATTTGAAATGTCACACAGATAACAATATTCATTTGTGGGTATAATCAAATTTAAATAAAAACCATGAAATATTTTTAGGGGAATAATGCATCACAATGGTTCAGTTTTCATAACTTATAAAAAGCTGAATCATGCACAAGGATGATTAGAAACTGTCTAAAGTCCATGCTCAGGCCCAATGTAACACAGTGCTTCCAATGTGCTGAGTTAAGCTTCTGGTGTCCTTACAATGTAAAATGTGAAAATATCATAGTCTGTAACAAGGTACAGTCCTTTCTACAAATACAAGAGTTATTTTATCTGCACCCTTCCTTTGCCAAACCCCATATCCTTTCTTCCACAGACTTGGTGTTTAAAAAGCAGGTTTAAGGTAACAAAGTAAGCAAAATGTATGAGAACTAAAATAAAGTCAAAGATTAGCCAAAAGAAATGATGTTGGCTCCTTGAGAGTCAAATTACATGCCACAAATTTGTTGGGCATACCTGTGGCCTTTCCACTTCAATTCTTCCTACTGCTTCAAAGGAAGGAGCCTCAAAATAAGCATGTGAATTAGCTCCTCTACTGGCCTCTGGGACAAGGCCTCCACTGGTTTTGCTCCTGGCTTCTGGCCCTTCATATGCAGGCTTTCTAGTTCTGGAAGTTTCCCTTCATTCCTAGGCTGTGTTGAACAAAGACAAATTTCCATATGGAAACTCAACAGTGGTGGATCGACAATTTCCGATGGAGCCAGCCTGCTGCTGGCCTGTTTCAAAGCTGCCTCTGCAAAGAGGGTAAGAATTTCTTTTCCTCCATATGTTGAAGAGACAGCCTCACTCTTCTGGGCTAGGCACTTCAAAAACAATTTTGCTCTTTAAGACACAAGTGTGTTTCTGTACAGCCCAGTGATAACCAATTAGTTCATGACACACTCATGTACTGACTCACTGAAGAGACCTCCTACCCTTTGGAAATGAGAAAGGGCTATCCACTAAAAACCCATTTATTTTAAGATCTCAGCATGCCTCATGTAATGACAGGTACATAGCAGGTGCTCGATCAGTTCCTTACTGACCACCTGTTAAGTGCTAGGGGTTGCAAATACAAAGACAGCTAGAGCCAAGGGACCCTATTCAAAGGAAAACAAAATGCAAACCTGTAAATAAATTATTATAACATGAGAACTCCAGTGTTGGAAGTAATGGCAAGGTGTGGTGGAAACACACAAAAAATAAAAGGGTCAGGGTGGGTTTCATAGGAAGTATTTAAGAGATATCCCTAAAGCTAAGGACTGAAAAATAAGTATTATTGGTAAAAGCTTATGATTCAAGAAACTGATGTACAGAGAGAGTGAGAAGGAGTCCACTGTTGCCAGGCATCCTACTAAAGCCAAGTTTTCCTTGAAGAATTCTCTAAGAGTAGCTTCTGGGAACTGGAATATGAATATACGTTTTCTAATGATGAACCTTCCTATTTCAGTCAGACATCTAAGAGTTATTAAATCTCTAATTAAGATTCTTGGCCAATTCTTGATTTCATTCCCTAATTGGTGTCATAGGAGCAAACATTAGCCATTTTCCTCGGGAATTTGAAGGACTTCATACGCAGAACAGTTTAATTTAAGAGACACCAAAGGAATTGCCTCCAGTTCCACAATTACCTAATTTTTGTCACTCCTGTGAGGTACCTACTGAGAGTTAGGAAACAAATTGCTTTTTACGCACACACCTCCAACTATCACCCCCACCATGTATAATAGATCTTTCACTTAATAATATATCACCAGTTAAAAATCTCTTCCACTTCTTAGGCATGGAGCACTGGAGAAAATTCAGTTACCCACATGAGGACATGATTCAAAAAAAGTGATTATGGATACTACAGAGCAAATGGAATGGGGAAAGAGTTGGCCGTCTGTTAAAATAACTGTGGCAGGCCAAATCCTCACTACATTTTATTTCAACCACAGCCTCATCTGTTTAACTTTCCTTAGGATTTCACTACTAGAATCAAACTGCCAAATTGTCTTTTTGAAAATGAGTATTAAATTCTAGGGCCAGAAGGAACAAGGAGGTTATTTAAAATACCTCTCTCTAATTTAAGATGACCACACCTTAAAGATATCCCAAATAAATAAAAAATTTAATAGCTTCTTAAAACTAGGCAGGAAAGGCATTTTTAAATGCCTAACTCAATTGGCATTCACACAGTGTTTAGTATTTCAAGAAATAGCTATTTATTTCTCACCTAAGTCTCTCCTGCTGTAGCTTATTCTTATTTTTTATTTCATCATTTCAAGCTATATATTCTACAATTTTAAAACCCTTAATATATTACAAGGTCTTTTCATCTCCAAACCTGGGAATTCTATTAAATTTTCCCTGTAGTTTTTGGCAATATATAACTTGTTACTATTTTAGATATATTTTTCTTAGTAATTTAAATGCTAATTTTGAATTAGACAAGTTCCAACTATTAGCTCTACACTTTATTATGCAAATGAGAAACCAACTTTCTTAATACATACAGAGAGGGCATTGTTCAGTGAGAAAAATTTTGTAAACAGTTCCTTCTGAAATTTCATCTTCTAATTTTACCTTATTAGCATGCCAGGCCCATAAGCCTCTCCCAACTCTTTACCATCTAGAGTAGATGACTCCCCATTTCTTCTGAAGTTAAAGCTAAAGCTTCTGACACCCACAGGGCTTTGTGTCTCCCAGTTTCTTGCTAACTAAGTCTACACAGTCTCAATGCATTCTACATCTGACGTCTGAAACCTCCAACCTACCCATGTTGAAGAAATGTGCTCCAGATTCAGTCTCCTCTTATCCTGTTCTAGTTTAACCATTACTATAGATACCTCTCGACATCTAGACATTACCTCACAATCCAGGAAAGTCTGTCAAAAACTAGACTCCTCATCATTACATCCTCTTTTTCCATGTCTTAGTCACTCCTGAATTTATTTTTTTATAATTTTTTAAAAGAATTTATTTATTTATTTTTTAAAAGCAGAAGGGGGAAAGAGAGGAAGAGAAACATCAATGTGTGGTTGCCTCTCACACGCCCCCTACTGGGGACCTGGGCCACAACCCAGGCATGTGCCCTAGACTGGGAATACGAACTGGTGACCCTTTGGTTCGTAGGTCAGCACTCAATCCACTAAACCACACCAGCCAGGGCTCACTGCTGAATTTAAATGGTGACTTTTATATATATATTTTTTTAAATATATATAAATTAATATATATTTAATAGGTAGGATTACTAATAGTATATACTATAATAGTATAATAGTATAATAGTATATAGTATATACTATTAGTAATCCTACCTATTTATACTATTAGTAATCCTACCTATTACCAATCAGGAGGTTGAACAATAGTTTATCATAAAAATAGTAAGTCCTAAGGAAGAGAATGCGTATTGACTAAGATAATTAGTTAAGAAGCATTAAAGGACTGGTTTCATTTTATAATTTTTTTAACCCAAGAAGAATTTGAATGATTGTGTATTTCCTCAGGTAATAAACACCTCTCATGACAAGGGACACCAACACATCTGTCCTTTCCATTTACTTACCCCTGTTTTTTTTCTTCTACAAATCATGAATTCAACACATTATCCCAGAACCAGTGGGTGACTGTTGATATCCTCAAAACAGAGCTTCCACCCTCTGGCCTCACCCCATCTACAATTGTCTTTACTGAACTTCGAATTGTGCTTGACTATTCAGATGGTAAGACTTAATTAAGAAAAAGTGACCCTGGCATCTTCAGGTATGAAAAAGAAAAAGACAACTAGAGGGCAACAACTGTGAACCATTTCAGACCCCTAAAAGTGAAATGGAAATCCCACATCCAGCAATCCATATTAAGGCAATTGATTAGAAATTCTCAATGGCACACCATCATGGATACTCATCACATCACTAAAAATAATTACAATTTTTAAAAGTAGAAAATATACAAGGTCTGTCCAGAAAAAGCCCAGCCATTGTCAATATAATGAGAATGGATTGTGTGACATCGATGTAACCTGGCAGGCAAGTAAAGTGGACTGCAATGTGAATCCATGAACAATGGTGACTTCACTGTACTAGTCAGTGTGGGTGGTAGATGCTGTTGAGTGAGCATGTGTCCTGTGTGGTTATAGCATTCAAAATGACTGAGCAAGTAGAGGAATGAATCTGCAACAAACTTTGCATGAATCTTGAACATTCCTCCATGGAAGCTATTTGAATGATTCAGAAGGTCACAGCTATGGGCAACTGGTGATTGGCAGCTTCATCATGACAATGTCCCTGCTCATGCATCACATCTTGGGCAGATTTTTTTGGCAAAACATCAAATCACCCAGGTGACTCAGCGCCCCTACAGCCTAGGTTTGGCACCCTGTGCATTCAGGTTTTTCCCACATCTAAAATCACCTTTAAAAGGGAAGAGATTTTGGACCACCAGTGAGATTCAGAAAAATACAATGGAGCAGCTGATGGCAACTGGGAGAACTGTGTGAGGTCCCAAGGTGCCTACTGTGAAGGGGACTGAGGTGTCATTGTCCTATGTATAGTGTTTCTCATACCTTGTATTTTCTTCAGTAAATGTCTCTATTTTTTATATTACATGGCTCGATACCTAATGGACAGACCACGTATATGCATATGGTTTTTTAAAATGACAGACCGGCAAAACATTAACACCTTATTTCAAGTGTAAGATGTCACTGACTGTAAACAGATTCAGCATTATGCTGTACTAAGAAAAGAATAGAACCATGAAAACTGTAACTTAGTACGGATTAGTTGACAAACACCACTTTCAGAGATGTTAAAATGTAGATCTTAAAATCTGTGAAATACAGTAGCAATGTAATTATGGTTGGTTAATTTTTTGTGGGCACATGAACATATAATAAGAGATTTGGCTAAAGATGATATGTACAAAAGGGTGACTCCAGCAAAGTTGGTCAGGGAGTAAAATCTTATCAAATAAATTTTATTCTCCTACTGGTGTCCCAATATTTTCCATTTAGGCCTATTCAAAATTTTGATGAAAAAGGTATCATGGGAGAATCTGAACACATACTGCACCATTCTCTCCAGATTATTCTTTTAACCCTTTGTTCTTCTTTTCTGACACAGAATAGTCATTCCACTATCATTACACTGCTGTGCTCGAGGAATTTCCCTACTGTTTAATAATTCTTCAATAGACAAGCTGTCTTCAGTTTCTAGAACCATAAAGATTTATATCCTTTTGGCCTTTATGTCCTCAGCAATGTGATACTCACTAATACCCACCTGACTGAAAGAAACCTACCCATCTTTCAAACTCAACCCCAAAATAACTCCTCTTCCCTGCCCTCCCCATTAAGATTTTCTTAGCATCTTCCTCTTAAGCCTCCCAAATTATCAATTTCTCTGGAAGCCTCAAGATACTTACATATATGCAATAATTTATTGCATTTAAAATTTGCTTTTCTGTGCCCCCTACTAGTCTGTAACCTGTAAAATCTATAAAAAAGAACACTTTTTCTTTCTTTTAATTCATTTGGCACTACCAGGGCCTAGTACGGTGCTTAATGCAAAATATTCTAAATATTTGATGAAATACTGAAAACAAATTGTGAACATAAGAACACTGTGACCCAGAGAACAGTAATTATATAATCACGCCCACATCTCAAATACCATTAAATATTTTCAAAAGATAAGAAGTATGGCAAAGGTCTTTGAAACTAAGTCCCCTGCTGAAAAATCCATAGTTATTTTTCTTAATGAGATTTTTATTCAAGACTGAGTTAATGCTTTAATTTTACATATAAAATATCTGTTTTATTTAAATTTCTTTAACTTGGTAAAATTCTCTTAGGGAAATATGAATTGTACATGATTTTAAGGCAGTTTTTAGCTAACTGGCTCATAAAATAACTGAATTATGTATGTTTGGAAACCTAAACAATTTATCTTATTTTCTAATAAGTCATTTACTATGATATACCTCCACTTGTTTATTTCTCACATTCTCTAAACATAAAAAGCTATAAAATATCACCACCATAATAATATAGTGTAGAACAACACTAAGCCAAGGCATTTAAAATCACATTAATCACTTAGAAAAAGATGTATATTTTATTGCCAAGTGTAAAAATGTTACTAAACTTTCTGCTTTAAATTATCCCATATTTGTAAATATATATATAAATAATACACACACACATATCTACATATGTGTATGTATATATGTTTGCAGAGTGATTAAATACATGCAGAAAAGACTGAAAGGCTACAAAACAAATTTCACAGTGGTTTTCCCCTTGGAGTTGGATTGGGGAATAAGGAGACATTTTTACAGCTTTAAAATTATAAATATATCAGTGTCATTAATTGTAATAGAGCTGAATAAATAGACTTCACTTGATCTAAAATTTGCACTACATTGTGTACAGTACTTCCTGACCAATTGTCAAAATAATGATAAAATATTAGGAATGGACGTTTGCATACAAATGTACATATCATATTATTTTCAGCAATAATGTAATGCTTCCCTCACATGAAAGTCATGGTCAAGTCATACATTTCCTGAAATGCATTACTGTCTGTCATCGGTTATATTCAAGTGCTGAGCTCTGCTTCTTTTGTGTTTGCCAAAATATTATCATTAAACTCTTATATGTCATCAACAAGAATAACCAGTAATACCACCATAATTCAAAATTGTTTTGAAAATCCTAGTGAATACAATAAAGGTTTTTTAAAGCCATACATATTTACTTGTAGAAGATTTCTGTCTACCTAGAAAAACAAAGAAAGCCTACTGAAAAAGTATTAAAACCAAAAGGATATCCAGAAATAAGGTGCTGTACAAAAATATATAGCTTTCCTCCATGGCAGCAATAACTGCTTTCTAAAATAACTACTTCCGAAATATAATGGAAAAAATGGCTCCATTTATAAAAGCAACAAAAACTTAATGAACTCAAGAAACATAGATTACCTATAAATAAAGTCATATAACTTTACTGAGAGAGATATAAAATAAGACCTGAAGAAATGAAAAGATGTAGCACGCTCTTAGATTGGGAAGATGAAGTATTACAAGAAGGTTAATTTCCCATAAATCAATCCATACCTTTAACAAAATTCCAATAAACATTCTGTCCCCTATAAGCCAACATGAACATAAAGCAGTCTTGACAATTAATGAGAGAAATGGAGAAAGCACACTAATTGGCAACCCTCCAAAGAAAAGAGCAGCTAGTAAAATATATGAAATGATATTTCACCTCACTGATATCAAAAAGTACAAAAGACAATTTTTTAAAAAGACTGGCCAAGAACTTAAAATAAGGTAAGGCCATACTTACACAATGCAAATCGCCATCATACACATGGAAATAAATCCTTTGACCTATTCAAGAGCCAGCTCATGGTTTTCCTTTATGAAACTAAACTGTTAGGCCCTGGCCAGTGTGGCTTGGTTGGTTGGAGCATCAGTCATCCTATGCACCCAAAGGTTGGGGGCTGCCTCCCAGTCAGGGCACAACCCTAGACTGCAGGTTCAGTCCCTGGTCAGGGCATGTATCAGAGGCAACGGATCAATTTTTCTCTCTTATACTGATGTTTCACTCTCTCACTCTAAAATCAATGAATGTATCCTTGGGTGAGGATTAAAACAACAACCAAACAAAAAAAACTAAACTGTCTAGCAGAGCTATTCCCCCAGCACTCCCACAACCCTGCACACTCACTCCTCCAGCAGATGGTTAAGACTCTCCATCAGGTGGTTTGTTTCCCAAAGGCAAGGGGCATAAGTTTTACGATATTTGTATCAGTACTTGTTGATTAATAGAAAAACTGTAATAGAAATATGGGGGAAAATGAAAACACACTTAATTGCCCATGACATTTTGTAACAACGAGACCACCTCCAATTGTTGTTTGTCAAAATTCTGAAACAGAATTATGTAATCAGACCATGAAAACACAAATTATATACATACACATATTCATCTATGTTTATCACCTAAAATAATGGCAAGAGAGGGCATTAGCTAAAAAGGTTCCAAAGCTAGTACACAAAAGTTAAAAGGCAGAACTCATTAACGCTAAAATGTTCCTCCTCTCATCTTCCATTTGCTCTTCTGGTCTCCTAGTGAGGAGGAAAGAAGGGCAAAAAGTGTTCCCTGTGAAAACCAGGGTCTCTCTCTTTAATTACGATTATCCAAGGCTAAAACCTTACAGCCGTTTAGCAAACTCACAGGACCTTAACTACTGGAATGAAATGCTATTTATGCCCAATGTATCACTCAAGTGTTTACAAAATAAATGAACAAATAAAGCTATAGCCTCTCTTTGAAGGAACTTAAACAGCCACTCCTGAGAAGACAATGCAATCTGCTTTCAATCAAGCCCTGCTTTCCTATGTCAAAAACCAGAAACTTGTTTTATATTCACTAATCAGTACTATTGAAACCTCCCACTGCCCTACAAAGAGAAAGAAGACCATTTGCCCCCATTCGAGGAAAAGTCAGTCTGTACCAATAATTTAGTTATCAGGCAAAGTATATACAACCCAAATGGTATAATTTATGAACATCTCACTCTTATCAAACTAATTTCAAAACAACCTTATGGCATGTGAGATAACCTGTGTCAAAAATCAAGACATTAGCTGTCTAGGAAAACAAGGAATTATCCCCATTGAATTCTAGTAGCCATAGACTAAACATTCAAGATGGAGGTAAAATGATCCAAAGAAAAGCCAAATTGAAAACATATATATATTTGAGAGAGATGAATATCAGTAAAGCCCATAACTCAAACTTTAAAGCTTTATTTTGTTTCCACAAAGAAATATCACTATTTTAAAGACAAGTTACATTCATCTATTTCTAGTGTTCAAATCCTGCAGATGAAAAATAATCAAAGTACACAAGGCAGGTAAAGGTGAATTGCCATTTTCTTAGGCAGTAAATTCAATCTGATATCTGCAAATCAAGTCTTTCTCCCAGACTCCTGGTCCCACCCTCACTTACACCTTGAAGGATAAATGCTTTTTAAGGTAAACATTACAAGAACATATCAATTAAGACAGAAAGTAGAATGGTAGTTGCCCAGAGAAGGTAGGGAGAAGGAAATGGGATGTCAGTGTTTAATGCATATAAACTCTCAGTTTGGGATGATGAAAAAGTTCTGGAGATAGACAGTGGTGATAGTTGTGCATCAACATGAGTGTGTCTAATGACACTGAAACGAACACTTCAAAGTAGTGAAAGTGGTAAATTTTATGTTATGTATATTTTACCACAATTTTTAAAAACCAATAGGCCATTGATCCATACATTGAATGAAGTATATCAACATAAAAATACTGAGAAACTCTCAATCATTTAGACTTAAAGAGTGCTAATTGCTTCTTTGATTACAGACTAATGACCTCAAGAAGAATGACGACTTCCCCCTAAAATTAAACAAATATAATAGGTTTAACTTATTTTGATAACATGAATAACTTTTCAAAATAGTTAAGGAAAAAACAATACAAAGAATTGGATTTTTCTAAAGAGCTTCTAAAAGATTTGTCCTAAAATGAAATTTTGGTAAGAGTCAAATTCAGATTTAAAATGTGTAAGTAGTTAAATGATCAAATGCCCAGTTTTCCATGAGAGAAACTGGACTGACAGATGAGTCTGCAAAACCTATAGAAATCACAAATAGTGAATGGGCACTGTTGATCCTAGGTTTAGACAGAAAAGAATCCTTGAAGGGAGTAACCATGTGAATAGGCAGCCAACCTGTTTGTAATGAAATTCAAAGGCAGCAAGGGGAGCAAAGTATTGGGTTGGTCAAAAAGTCCATTTAGTTTTTTCTGTAAAATAAAACGCACATTTTTCATTTGCACCAATAACTTTCTTTATTGATTTGGGTATTTCGAGTATTTCAGCTATCTCCTGCTGTTGACTGCTAGCGGGTAGAGGCCAGGGTGCTGCTAAACATCTTCCAATGCATAAGCCCCCCAGCAAAGAATTATTTGGCCAAAATGTCAATAGTACCAAGAAACTTCACAGACCACTTTGACACATTCGATCATTCACAGCACCTTCTCCATACACTGCACAAATCTTTTTTGTGTTTCAGTTGCGGTTTTACCTTTCTTGAAATAATAAAGCATAATGCGCCGAAAATACTGTGTATTTTCTTCATCCTCAATATTAAAATGGCTGAACAAAAATTCACCGATTTTGATGTTTTTTTTAAAAATGCATGCTAATATGACAGTTGTCATAATACAATCTAATAAATTTTTTGAATGAAGTTGAAGACGACTAAGTACTACTACAGCGAAAAAACTAAAACCTTTTGGCCACCCCCCATACTTTGGTAAAAAATGTCAAAAAAAAAAACAAGAAACATTCCAAGGCAGCACTTATGAAAGAAAGGAAGTAACAAGGTGAGCAACTACTTCTCAAAAGTATATTTTAAAAAGTCTTCATTTCTTCTGGCTTAACATAGGATGATTATGGATGTGCAAGTTGCAGGGGCAGAGGGTGAAGCAAGGCAATTGGGTGAAAAGAGTACAAGAAAAATAAATTTAAAAAATTAATGAGGAGAGTCCCTGAGACTCATAGGTTTTCGTGTCCACAGAGACAGGCCTATGTTAATATCCTACAAACACTGTCATGAGAAGGGCTACCCCATTTCAAAGATCTTGGCATCTTACAGGTGAAGATTTATACTCTTCTTTCTTGGCAGGTCCCCGATACATCTAAGAAAAGCATTAAAGGAAGACTTAGATTTTTTTGATCAGGAAGATGTCCCAAAACAATGCAAGGAATACTGGTTGATTATCACCTTGCCAATGTCTGTGGTCATAGGTTCAGTAGTTAAGGAGGCAACCCTGAAAAGGGACAATTGGAGTGTCCCCAAATTTACACTTAGCTAAGAGTGCATAAAAGACCAACAAATCCTTAAAAAAAAAAATCGCAAAGCAAAATAATTCAAAATTTGTGCTCCAGTAACAAAAGGTCTGTCCTGGTAGTTTCCCGAACAAGGACAACCTATTTGATATTTCTGATTTTTATGAAAATCAAAAGTAGGAATAAAGGCAAGGGAAACCTAAATGTTATAATTAATCTTTCCAAGGAGGTACCAGAGATATTAAGCAAAACTACACTACTTTTACTGATTCAAAGAAAACAAAATCAAAAGAAAAATTATACTCAAGCTGTCAACCAAGGGCAGGAATTTAAGTACATATATAGCAAACTGTAAGGTTCTAAGGGTACAAAAAAAGTAACAAACAGTGCATACCTACAAGAAATTTACAATTACTCTGTGCTCCCCAGGTAAAGATGTGATTTCTTTCATCACTGTAAGTCACCTCAAAGACCATTGCATACCACCATTTTTGAGCTGTCCCCCAAGATTCCTGTCCTCTGGTTATTTAATCAAATACTAATCTAGGTACTGCTGTGAAAAGATTTTGCAGATGTAATTAAGGTTACTAATCAACTGATCACGGGCTATGGGGATTATCCTATATTAGCCAGATGGTCCAGAGCTAATCACATGAGCCCATAAAGAAGAGAACTTTCTCCAACTGTAATGAGAGAGATGTGGTACAAAAGGTAGAGAACAGATGTGGCAGAAGGGGAAGTCAGGGAGATTTCCCAGCCTGAGAAGGATTTGCGGCTCTTTCAAATGTAGGGACCCACATATAACTAACGGAGAGAATCCTCTAGTAGTTAAGGTCTGGCCCGCCTGACAGTTCATAAACACAGGCCTTGGTTCTACAACTAAAAAGAATGGGATTTTGCCAACCACCTGAATGAGCCCAGGAGCGGATCGTTCCTTGAGCCTCCCAATAAGAACCCCTCTAACCAACACCTAGATTCTGGGCTCATAAAACCCAGAGCAGAGAAACCAAGTGAGCCAATTCCAGCTTCTGTCCTACAGGACAATGAAATAATTAATTGGTATTATTTTAAGCAGCTAAATTTTGTGTTAATTTGTTATGACAGCAATAGAAAATTAATGCGAGCACTCACATGTGCTTGAACATGGTAACTCATTTAATTCTTAACACAACATTGAAAAGTTATCACCTTTCATTTTACCTTCCATTTTAGATGAGGAAACAAAGGAACAGAGAAATTAAATAACCTGCTTAAATAAATACACTTAGGAATTAGTAATGATTTAATGTTCAAGAAAGCTAATTGGCCTTTCACATTTATAACATGAGCTTAAAAATTCAGCTTGAAGTGACTAAATTTCACTCAACAAGGAAGTGACTTCTTTTTAAAGGTCAAAAAGTAAGAAGAAATTTTAAATAAAACAGTTTTAAATGACAAGCTTCTCTAAATCAAAGGAGTACTTTTTTTTAATGTCCTTATGCCAGATATACATAGTTTACCTCACAGGAAAAACTACATTGCTAAAAATAAATGCAAACCTATGTAACTATACACTTCTTCCTATACATTTTTACATTTCTTTTCTATTTTAGATTTTATTTATTTATTTTTAGAGAGGGGGGAAGGAAGGGAGAAAGAGAGAGAGAGAAATATAGATCGGTTGCCTCTTCTATGCACGCTGACTGGGGACCTAACCCACAAACCAGGCATGTACCCTGACCAGAAAATGAAATGGCAACCTTTGTTTGCAGGACAACGCCCAATCCACTGAGCTGTACCAGTCAGGGCTTCTCCTACACATTTCAAAATCAAGATAAATATTTAGTTAATAAAAGGTTAAATTGTAATATAAATTCACTTTTCTTTTTACTATTACTTCACAAATCCATTTTTAAGAATGGTATTATAAGAAGAAAAAAGTTAATTAGAAGGGTCATATAAGAGATTTTTTAAAAATAAACTATCACATTCCAATACAATAATTAACAAAAAATACAAAGGAAAAAACTACTATTTGAGGAGAAAACATGGAAAAAAATTTAAATAACCATATATATACCTGGAGTTTTACTAATCAATAGAGCACTTTCCTCTATTGTTGATATATTCTTTGAGACTTTTAGCCCTGAAGTCTTGATTCCCAGAGTTTGGGGCAAAGACCTGGGAACACAGAAGATCCTTAATTAAAGGACTACTTAATTTCCTCTCAAATAAACCAAGCTTGAATTTTCAACATGTAATGTGGATTTATATTGTTATATAAAAACCTATTTGGTGTTTTATGTATGAATAATGTACTCATGTTGTTTTAGGTTTAGTAATAAAAGATTTTAAAATAGCCTATGTAGAAAAATAAATGACATTTAGTTTAAGAAATTTAAAGGAAAAAGTTTAAATCTTGCTGTAGTCGACATTTTCAATCCTATTTATAAAACCTCCCAAGTCTCTGTCTTTATAAATTATGTATATGCATTGACGTCACTCATTAATTTGCAGGTGTTCCTAATGTAATACCTGTTTAGATCTTTTTCCAAAGACTAGAAGCATACTAATTTAGAAAAATAGGCATACCAAGATCTTATTTAACCTGTAAGCTCTGCAAAACTGAGCAGACTAGGAAAGGGGCTCAAAGACAGTCTGGTCAGGTTCTAGTTCTTAAACTGGATGGTGGTTTCATGGATGTTCATTTTTATTTTGCTTTAGAACACAGACGTTACATATACTCTCCTATATGTACCAAGTGTTACATAGTTAAAAATGAACAGAACAGATGATATAATTTCTTCAAAATATAGTTACGCACATAAAATAAAGTGAAATAGAACTTCGTTACTTCCTATATGCATATATGTTAATTACTTGGATTTAAAAGAAAAAATATCCTTTGTAGATGATATTTTAACCAAACAGAAGAGGACAAAACAGTTACAATCCAGAGAAATTAGAGTCCACTTGAAAACTAAAATTGCTAAACTGAATTTCTAAACTAAATTAAGAACTTTGGAAAAATTTACACAGAACACACATAGCTTATAGATCTGATTTTGAAAACCTTTTGTTATGGCTACAAATCTATTGCTATATGACTCTATGGCAACTAAAATGCTGCAGGCTAATTAGAAGCTTATGGGTTATTTTAAACGTTACGGAGCAACTAGAATGGAATCATGACCAACCTATCCAAATGATTATTTTACTTACAAAAATTGCCTAAGGAGGAATATTACAAATCAGTATATAATATGAACTGTGAAGTCCTTTATATTTTTTCCTACGAAAAGTATTATTCTCATTTCTAATTTATTTTTCTATTTGCTTCGTGATTCACAACTACCTCAATATTTTTGTCCTAAATAAAGTTCAGAAGGTTAGGAGTAAATATCATAAGCTTATTCTTATTAGAAACTTTATCTTCAAGTGTCCTGCTCTTATTTATTAGAAAAATATATTTAAAAGCATTTATGATATAAACAACTCATTTCTTTAGAAAGCATCCTATCAAATATTTTCAAAGGACAAGTTCTATCCCTATTTTAACCCCTTTTCAACAGGTATTAGAGACAGAACCGGGTTTAAATAAAGAAGAAGAAGAGAATCATAAGAGGAAAAAAAAAAGATAGAACCCGGTGCAACTCCAGCTTAGTTTTTAATAACTTGTCATAACATTCTTATCTTTTAACACCCAGGAAGGGTTCGTATTTCTTTATAGACAGTCCCTTAACTTCAGAGACCAGCTATTAAGACAAAGTTTCCTTATGAATTTCAGTTCTGGCAATCTGACTTAAGGAAAAAATTCTGATCAAAGAAAAGCATTATACACAGGTGTTCATTATATTATTCGTCTTAGAAAAATATACAAATCCACTTAAATGTCTGATAACCTAAATGGTAACATTCCTTTTATAAGTGGAATATTATGCAGCTATCAAAAATACTGTTCACCAAAAAAAATACATAATTACATGGGAAACAGCTTATGTTACAGAATGGGTGAAAGGGACAATTACAATATTTTTTTAAAAATAGAAAGTACACTTATTTTTTTATTTTATTGTCTTTTCCTAAATAGTGCATATATAATTTTTTTATCTGTAACAGCACATTTATTTTCCTACCGCTTTTATAACTTAAAATATGCTGCTATGATTTTAACACTTAGCTCCCAAGAAGCACGCATCTCCTCCCTTACTTTTCTGGAATGCCTACTTCCAACACTCTCAACCCTCCAAAACACATACAAAAAAAATTTCATACACAAACAGCCTCAATCCTTTGGAAAATCTACTTGGGAAAGTGTGCATTTATTATTTGGATGACAAAGTCAATCTGAAAACTATTAAAGTATCATGGTTAAAAATAATTTGGCTACCAATTATCATTACAGTAGATAAAAATAGTCTGTTCTCCAGGATCCCTGAGAATTCTTTTCCTCACCTGTGTCAGGACGCTAAGGAACATTCACTATTGCTAAATGATTTCTGTGGATCATACCAATCCACAGAGACACAGCCCTCTGGTTACATCTTTTCCCATTCTTCAGGGATCCAGGAATCCTACGTATATAATCCAAAAAGCTTTAAAGATGTTTATTTGCTCTCTGTTGTCTTTAAATTTCAATTATACTATAAAGGTTCAACTTATAATTAAGAAAAACTGGTTATTTTTAAGAAATAGGCAAATAATTCCTTGAAGTGTTTGACTTTGTTTCCCTCTGAACACTTTTTCCTGACCTCAAATTCATTTTTCAATGTTACTTCCCGGATAAATCCAATTGCCTGAAGTTTTCTTTAAAATACACAAGTCCAGGCCTGGCCAGCGCGGCTCAGCAGGTTGGACGGTCATCCCATAAACTGATGGATTCGATTCCCAGTCAGGGTACCTGCCTGGGTTGCAGGTTCAGTCCCCGGTTGGGGCATGTATAAGAGGCAACTGATCAATGTTTCTCTCTCAAATCCATGTTCCTTCCTACCCCCCCCCCCCACTAAAATCAATAAGCATGTCTTTGGGCAAGAATAAGAAAAGTAAGATAAAATTTTAAAAAGAAAATATACAAGACCTTTTAATTTGGTGCAATTTTACCAACATTTTTAGTCTATCTTAAAAAGTTCAGAAAGAAATGTTAGCAGTAAAAAAGCATTTTCAAATTAGTCCCAATTTCATCCTTCAAACAGACAAGATTCCCAACCATGAGCGTTTCCTTAATATTGAACTATTCTTCAAAAACAGTGAAGCTGGCACCGAGCTTATTTTAATACTTAGAAAAAACATTTAATTTTATATATATTAACATTCAAAGAAATAATTATTTTATTTTTATAGATACCAAAGGGAACTTTTCAGGGGAAAGAAGTACACCCATATTTGTTCTCTAGATTAGATAGATAGATAGATAGATAGATAGATAGATAGATAGATAGACAGATAGATTTCCTGATACGATAATTAGCATCTCCATGAGAAGTTGGCTTTTAAACTGGTCCACTGCCATAAATATTAAGAAACGTCATGTATTTGCAGCTAGCTGAATGTGAAATGCCTGTTCTCCTTTCCTGCCAAGCTATTACCAAGCTATTATTTAATGGAAGTCTACCACTGTCTTTTTGTTCCCAAGACAAAAGCTGGACATATGTGAAAACAATCTTTTTTTTTTTTCTGTTTCCACCACATTCACTGTAAAATGTTGAATACTATAGGCAACCACACCAAGAAACTATGTTCAGAAAAGCCTATATTCCCTGGCTTCACAGAGTATGGTGCCCAAATCAGTGACATCAGCATTACCTGGGAATCTGTTAGAACTAAAAATCTCAGACCCCCACCCTAGACCTAATGAATGATAATCTGCATTTACCAAGGTATGGAGATTATTTGCACATTAAAGTCTGAACAGCTCTAAGTCTGAAGATTAAGTTATAAATTAACATGACTAACTTTCTCCTGCTTTGCTCGTTCTAAATTGTGGAAAGCTGCAGCAAATCTGCAGTCTGCAATGAATAAATTCTTCCTAAAGATTGTTGGTAAAATTTTAATTAAATCAAGCCTTTCTACAAAGATAAAAACAAAAATATGTGTATGGCTGATGCTTCGTGCTTATTAACAGGATTTTTCAGTGCACTACCAGAACTAGATATTTTTAATAACATGCTGAAAATAGGTACATCTGTTCTCCATTCTCTATTAAGAAAGCATTCCTATTAAAGAATTTTCCTCTCTTTTTCAGACCTGAAGTGGGTCTTGTGGATGAAATCTATTTTTAATTGTTCCCTGTTAAAAATGTTTTAAAGAATCTTAATTGACCAATTTAGTTCACCTTACAAAAAATTAAGTATGTATGTTTGAGACAAATACACAGCCCCTGTCATAGTCCCTGGTTTCACAGTAACTAGTCAGTATGTTAAACCTGTAACAAAGGGTCCTCACACTTTCAAGGATTTTTTTAAGAAAATATCAAATCGCAGGCTACTGGGAATTTGTAATACAATTTGACTCACAAAAGTTTAATTTATTCAACTTTCCAGAGGTGTATCCAATATGTAACATGGTACACCTGCACTGACCTGTGCTGTTAGCCTACAGATTTTTAAACAAGATGCTTCTATAAGGACTTCAACTATAGCCTTCCACAAAAGTGCTCTGGGAATAACTATCCCTCTACAATCAGAGCCTTGTTCTAAACAGAGCCCTTAAGTAAATTAAATCTTTAAAAAAACACACTTTTGTGTTTGTAAAGAAAGAAACATTTCCTGAATGCCAGAGAATGTTTCCTTGAGAAACTGTTTATGTTACTGTGTTTAAAAGGTGTTTATGTTGCTATAAACACCTTCCCAATAAGAGGCACAGCAGTCTCCCATTGTTTACATTGTAATCAGCACTGATTCGAAATATCTACTCTTATTCTTCATGCCAGGACTAACTCTCACTCCATTCTGTCCCAATCAGATCAATCCCAAAGATATTCTGTATGTTTCGCATAATCAACCCATCACACAGGAACGAAGGAGCTTAGGTTCATAATCAGTATGACAATGATCAACCTCATTATTTAGCAAGTTGTGGTGGTTTATGTTGTGTCAACTTGGTTAAACAAGAACGTTTCCTGTAATCTTCTTCCTGTGTAGTTACAGGTTAAAGTTGACCAAAAATAGAATTTGCATAGATTTAAAAGCATCTCCATGGATATGGAAGCCATTACTCTCTGAAGACTGTCAGTTAGTAAGGTGACCAGACATGGCTATATGGGTGGTGTCAAGCTTATCTTTGCTCCTCTAAGACCACTGTTCAACTTCTCAAGTTGGTCTGATACGTCAACAGCAACTCTAGACCCACCACAGACCTACAGAGACGGTAACTACACAGAGGCACAGCCTTCCATAGACTTTGCTCATGAGCATTGTTCAGGCTTGGCTTCTCAAACTCACCAGGTTAGAATCTCCACTGATCCTCCAACATGCCTCCTGGACCTTTACTTCCCAAGCTCCCACCATGAATGTTTACAGTTTAATTTCTATAATAACTCTCTTACTCCATAATCCATTGTTGGCTTCTGCCATGATTAAATCCCAACTGATTCTAAAGGCTTGTTTTACTTGTTAGTTCTAAATTTAAATGGTCTCTTGCCATTAAAGATAAGGTTTATTCAATAGTACACTTCTTTTGATGCTCGGCTATAAGTACTAGTAGAATAGGGCCTGTAGTTTAAGCCCTCAACTTAATCCTACGTTTTTCCCATATAACTTTTTTTGTTTTGTTCTGGCTTTATTGAGACATAGTTGATATATAAAAATTCACATATATGAAGTGCATAATTTGCTATATTTTCATATAAGTATACATCTAGGAAACTACTACCACGGTCAAGATGATGAACATATCCATTAACCCTAAAAGTTTTCTTACATCCCTAAAATCCTGTCCCTTCCCTGGCCTGCCCCACCTCCCATCTCCAGGCAACCAATGATGTGCACTCTGTCACTATAATTACTTTGCATTTTCTAGAATTTTAATAATATGGAATCACACAATATATGCTATTTTGGAGGGCAGAACTGGCTTCACTCAACATAATTATTTAATTATATTGAGATTCATCCATGGCATTTTGTTTATCAGTAGTTTGATTCCTTTTTACTGCTGAGTAGCATTTCATTAAGTGGATATGCCATAGTTTTGTTTATCCACTCACCTATTGGTAGACATTTGGGTTCCTCCTAGTTTGAGGCTATTCCAAATAAAGCTCATATAAACTTCTGTGTAAAAATCTTTGTATGGACATATGTTTTTACGTCTTTTAGGTAGATATCTATGAGAACAACAATCAGGAAGATACATGCTTAATGTTTTAAGAATTTGAATAACTGTTTTCCAAATTGATTATAACATTTTCAGTATCAATGAGCAGCAATGTATGAGAGTTCCAGTTGCTCCCTATTCTCATCAACATTTGCTATGGTCAGTCTTTTTAATTTTAACCATTCTAGTGGCAGTGTATAATATCTCATAGCAGTTTAAATTTGCATTTTCCTAATGAATAATGATAATGTACATCATTTCACGTGCTTATTTTGCATCCATATATCTACTTTGATGAAGTACCTTTTTAAAGCTTTGCTTATTTTTAAAGTGGGTTATGTGCTTATTATTGAGATGTAAATTCTTTATATATTTTGGATTCAAGTCCTGTGTCAGAGAGATGGTTAGGAAGTATTTTCTCCCAGAGTGGCTTATCTTTTTAGTTTCATAACTTTTGAAGAGCAAATTATTTTCATTTCCCCTAACTTCTGGAACTGCATTCATTTCCTAGGGCTGCATAACACAGTACCATAAACAAAATACAATAATCTGCTTAAAACAACAGAAATTTAACCTTTCATGCTAGAAATATGCAATCAAGGTAATCACAGTGTTTGGCAAGGCCATGATCTCTCTGAAAGTTCTTGGGAGAATCTTTCCTTGAATATTCTGAGCTCCTGCAGTTGCTAGTAATTTTTGGCATTCCTTAGCTATGACAGCATGACTCCACAGCCTTCTCTCCTGTGTGTCTCTGTATCTTCCCATTGCCTCCATATAAAAACACCAGTCATTGGACTTGGACCCACAATAATCCACTATGATCTGATCTTAATTTTGATTATATTTGGGGAAAAAAACTTTCTATTTCCAAATAAGGGCACATTCACAGGTAGGGGGGGTTAGAACTTTACCAAACCTTTTGGGTGGACACAATTCAATACACAATAGGCACTCAGATTTTAACATTAGTAAGAGCACACTGAACAATAAATCAGTCAACATAAGTTCTAATCTCTGAGACAACAGCCTCGTTTTGCCTCATTCACTGTTCCAAGCTAATTTGCGTAATTTCTTGTATATGGTCTTACTTGCCCAAAACAGAAGGGTTCCTAATAATATAATAAACTTAATTTAAGATCTAACCTTGGGGGTGCAGCCCATGGACATGTACTAAGAGGTGTGGGAATGATGAAATGGGGTGCAGGGTAGAGGGGATACAGGGGGGAAAAATGGGACAACTGTAATAGCATACTCAATAAAATATACCAAAAAAAAAAAAATCTAACCTTGGCTAGCCTCTATTTTTGTTCTTGGGGATTTTTTTTTTTTAAATTATACTTTATTGATTATGCTATAACAGTTGTCCCTATTTCCCCCCCTTTGCCCTCCTCAACCCAGCAACCCCCACTCCCTCAGGCAGTCCCCACACCATTGTTTATGTCCACTGGTCATGCATGCAAGTTCTTTGGCTATTCCATTTCCTATATTGTACTTTAGATCCCCATGGCTATTCTGTAACTACCAATTTGTACTTCTTAATCCACTCACCTCTTCACCTACTCCTCCAAATCCCCCTCCCATCTTTCTCTTAAACATGTCCCTTTAACATTTCATATAATAGTGATTTCGTGATGATGAACTCCTTCACTTGTTTCTTGTCTGGGAAGCTCTTTATCTGCCTTTGACTCTAAATGATAGCTTTGCCGAGTAGAGCAGTCTTAGCTGTAGGTCCCTGCTTTTTGTGACTTTGAATATTTCTTGCCAATCTCTTCTAGCTTGCAAAGGTCTTTTGAGAAATCAGCTGATAGTCTTATAGGAACTCCCTTGTAGGTAGCTCACTGCTTTTCTCTTGCTGCTGTTAAGATTCTCCTTTTATCTTTAACCTTTGGCATTTTAATTATGATGTGTCTTGCTGTGGGCCTCTTCGGGTTCATCTTATTTGGGACTCTCTGTGCTTCCTGAAGTTGCATGTCTATATCCTTCACCAAATTAGGGAAGTTTCTTTCATTTTTTTCAAGTAGATTTCTAATTTCTTGCTCTTTCTTGTCTTCTGGCACCCCTATTATGCTAATGTACTTCTTGAAGTTGTTCCAGAAGCTACTTGTACTATCCTCATTTTTTTTTATTCTTTTCTTCTTATTATTCTGGTTGGTTTTTTGCTTCCTTAAGTTCTAGCTCATTGGTTTAATTCTCAGCTTCATCCACTCTACTGTCATTTCCCTGTAAATTGTTCTTTATTTCAATTAGTGTATCCTTCATTTCTGACTGGATCTTTTTCATGCTACTGAGGTCCTCAATAGGTTCCTTGAGCATCTTTATAACTAGTGTTTTCAACTCTGCCTCTGATAGATTGCTTATCTCCATTTTGTGTAGTTCTTTTTTCTGGAGTTTTGATATGTTCTTTCATTTGGGCCATGTTTCTTTGTCTCTTCATTTTGGCAGCTCCCCTGTGTTTGTTTCTATGTATTAGGTAGAGCTGCTTTGACTGTGTGTCTTGGTAGTGTGGCCTAATGTAGCAGGTGTCCCATAGGGTCCAGTAGCACAGCCTCCCCACTCACCCAGGCTGGGTACTTGAAGTATGTCCTCTGTGTGGGTTGAGTAACTCACCTCTTGTATTTGAGCCTTGATTGCTGTTGGCAGGTCAATGGAAGGGATTTACCGCAAGTCAGCTGCAAAGACTGGCTGTGACCACTGGCCACCAATGTCTGCCCTCCACGGAGGATCAGCTGTGCAAGGGCAGTGTGGTGGTGCTCCAACCTGGTCTGTGGTTATCCACTGAGTGCTCAGGTTCTGGGGTTGCAGGCCAAGGTCGGCCACCACCTGTGTTCTGGCTGCAGCCAGCCTGCATAAGCTACAAAGCAACTGCAGATGGCTGCTATTGTGCTGGTGAAGCCAAGCTGTGAACCTAGGCTAGCTGCTGCTAGTGCCATTCCTAGGGCCATTTAACAAGAGGTGTGGGGGCCGGGAACTCACTGAGGTCAACTGCTGCTTGTTCGAGAGGATTTAGGAAGTTGTGAAGCATGAGCCAAGACCAACCATTCATAGAGAAAAGCCACTCTTAACAGCTTGGGTGAGCAGAGACTTATGGTATCTCCACAGCAGGGCAAACAGTGTTAGCCAGGTTGCTGGAGACTCAGATATGGCATCCTCCTGCCAGCTCTGTGGCTCTGTGGAGGAAGGTTTCAAAATAGAAACAATGGCCTCTGCCTGCCTTCTGTCTGGGGGAAAGCTGTCCCATAACTGTTGCATTGATGCCAGACACTTCAGTTTCTCCCTGTATGTCACTGATGCCTTTCAAGCTGCTACCCTGATGCTGGAGCTCAGAGGGAGTAAATCTGAGTAAATCTGTGAGTGGGTTTTTCTAAGAGAAATTGCTTGAAACTCCAGAAGTTCCTTCTACCTACTTAATCTCCATTGGTTTTTGTAGCCAGAAGTTATGATGGAGACTTATCTTCCTGGCACTGGAACCCTGGGTTGGGGGACCTGGTATGGGGCTGGAATCCCTCACTCATGAGGTATCTCCCCCAAATTTTTATCCACCACATGTGCGTGCGGGCCCAGCCCATTCCATGTCTCTGCATATCTGCCCCTGCTACCAGTCTGGATGGATGAGGTGTCTTTAATTCCATATTTGTTGAACTTCCATTCAACTTGGTTTCTGACTGTTGTGAGTGATGGTTGTTCCATAGGGTTTTGTTGTGTTTTTTTTTTGTAATTTTGATGTGGTTGTATGAGGAGGCGACCCGTGTTTACCTACACCTCCATCCTGACTGGTCATCTTGGCTAGCCTCTCTTTACCAACTATTAAGTAAAGGCATGTGAAGAGAAAAAAAAATTATCACATGATTATCTCTTAATATCTCCCCCCTTGACCTACCCTCAACGAGGGTATACGAGTTTGAGGAAACATGTTAACACCGTGACAACCCTAAACCTGCTCTAAGAGATGCTTCTAATTCCATCCCTGTCTTCCTTTAATACCACCTAGAAGAAAATAAAAAATATTTCTCCAAAGAAATACATTCTAATTATCAACTTCTACCCAGTGAACTACCCTAGACTTAGTTTAAAACAACAACGGCCATTTTACTACCTTTCATGGTTTCCGGGGCAGGAGTTCAGGAAGGGAATTCAGGCAGTGCTGGTTCAGTTTCTCATTTGACTACAGTCAGATGGTGGCTGGAGTTGGAACAGCAAGGATCCTGGGTGGCAGAGGATTAGCTGGGCATCACTCTTAACGTATTTAGTCTTCTTTGAGCTGTTCCATGTGGTCTCACCTCACATCCTGATGTCCTCAGGATAGGTGGACTGCTCATAAGGTGGCTGCAGGTTTCGCAAACCAGCACTGCATCCCAAGAAACAAAGAGGAAGTTGCATCGCCTTTTATGATGTAGTTTCAGAAATCACATAACGTCATCGACTTGGGTTGGCCAAAAAGTTCGTTTGGTTTTTTCCGTAAGATGGTTCTAGTAGTGCTTAGTCGTCTTTCATTCAAAACAATTTTGTTAAGCTTGCATTTTGACAGCTGTCTTACCAGCATGCATTAAAAAAAAAATCTTATCAAAATTAGTAAATTTTTGTAGAGCCATTTTAATATTGAAGATGGAAGAAAACAAGCAACATTTGGGCATATAATGCTTTATTATTTCAAGAAAGGTAAAAACACAACTGAAACACAAAAAAAGATTTGTGCTGTGTATGGAGAAGGTGCTGTGACTTATCGAATGTGTCAAAAGTGATCTGAGAAGTTCCATGCTGTAAATTCTTGCTGGATGACGCTCCACAGTCCGGTAGACCAGTTGAAGTTGATAGCGATCAAAGGACGAAATTAATTGAGAACAATTAACGTTACCACATAGAGGAGACAGCCAACATACTCAAAATACACAAATCAATAAAGTTATTGGTGAAAATGAAAAATGTTTCTTTTACTTTATGGAAAACACTAAACAGGCTTTTTTAACTGACCCAATACATAGTAGTCCATTGACTAAAACAGTCGCAAAAGTCCATCCAGCTTTAAACGGAGGAAACATCAACCCTACCTCTTTATAGGAATGTCAAAATAAAATTGTAAGAAAACATGTGGAATGAGAGATAATGTTATGGAAATCTTTGGAAAATATAATTTGCCCCAGAACATATCCTACATTGCCTTGGGGAGGTCAGAATAGTGGACTGTCCCATACAAAATAAAGACCAAGGCCAAGCTATACACTAAAATCCCTAGAACTCACTATTTTCTTCATTCTTGTTTCTGCCAATATCATTTTCTATCTTGAAAATGTGTCCTGTTTTATTAAAAAGTAGATTCAGGAAAATTATTTATCCTAGGTCAAACAGAGAAATTGATGACAATCACTTGACTCTCAGGTAGTAACATTTGCAACTCCCACCATTCGAAGATTGTCGCCTATGATCAAGGTCCAAAAACCTAGGTTCCACTCCAGCCCTACCAGTAATTATTCACTGTTTATAATTCCCAATTTGAAATTATTCTTTCATTGGTTTGAAGTTAATTTCTCATTGTAACACACACACATTTACACACGTGCGCACACACACTTAGCTAAATGTGAATGTTCTTTGGATAATTCACCAGTTATGGTTTTTTGGTATTTATTTACTAGTTTGAGTGCCAACGAATTACAATATTTCCCTTTCTACTTCCATAAATCATGATAAATCCCAAATCTTTATTCAAGTATACCATTTTTAGGCACCTCATTTATTTTAAGATTCCCTCATTCTCTATAAAATGTAATGGAAAATAAACTAAATTCCATACAGTAAATATTTATGGTACATCGACTGCATGCCAGGCCTTCTGCTATGTGCTGGGTCACAAACATGAGTGAGGCACAGTCTCCATTCCCTTACACAGCTAAAGATCTAACTATGAAGGCAAATTTACCAATAGCCACTATACCCTTCCCCACAGGAAAGCCATATTTAAGGGTTAGAGACTCAGCTAAAATCACACAAAAGGGAGATTTCTTTTAAGAAAAAGTAGGTAAATTATTTGCCAAGAAGAAAATGAAGGACATTCATTACAGGCAACGGGGAAAGTGTAAGAAAAAAACCTAGGGAAGAGAGAATTCACGGTTTAATAAGGAACTACAAATAAACTTGAAGTATGGCTCCAGATACCTGGCTATTTGCGACCAACCATGAGGCAAGTGCCAGCCTGTGATGCCACTTACATAGTACTGTGAGGAACTGAGTTCTACAGGCAACAGACAGCCACCCAATACTTTTAAGTAGCAGGAAAGCTTGAGGAGACCCATGTTTTCCGAGTGGTAACTGGCCACAACGTGGAAAATAATTTGAGGGAAGGGAGTCTCGAAGTAGGAAAAAAAAAACTGAGTTCGGGTGAAAGAAAGGAAGAGCCCAGGAAATGGGTGAACAAAACAGATACAGAACATCCAATCTGGCAACTCATACCCTGAACCAGGGCGAGGTGAGCTGTGGGTGGCGGAGTAGGGTAAAATCCAAGCATCCTGGCAGAATGAGGATCTACAGAAGTTGGTGAGAAGCATGTGCCAAAGTCAAATAGATCAAAGGCTAAGAGAGGAAATAAACCAAGATGACAATGATCTTAAACTTACTTTCTGTAGGAAGCTTGGTTAATTATAGAACAACATCCATAAATGGCATACTAGGTGACAGAATATGAGCTAAGTACATAATCACAAACTCAAGGAGTGTCATTTTTCATCCTAGTGATCATCTTATTCGCCTTATAAACCACTTTTCTCTTCCTTGACAGAACTGGAAGGTAGAAACCAGAGGACTGGAGATGTCGGGGAACAAGAAACTTCAAAAACAAAGTCATGAAGAGGAATAGGAATAAAAATGGAATCTGTACAAAGTACACATATATACCAGCAAAAAAAAGCAACTGGCAGAGAATAAGAATTTGAAGAAGTTAGCCTTTAAGCTCTAAAATGAAAGCTTTCCTGTCACAGTAATCCCTGGTTCTTCTCACCTCTTCTTACCTGGTTTTTCTTAGCACTACTTTGGTGCCTCACCTGAAGATGTATGGAAGGATGCGGAAGCATGCACTTCTCTTAGTACACACCAGAAATGGGCTTGTTCGTGGTAACTGTAGGTGGGTTTTTTCCTTTCCCCATTGCTTCTATATCCTCACCTTGAGAGGCTTACATTATGGGTTAGCAGTAGGCCTGGTATGTAACATTACCGTGTCTCCAAACATTAACTGTTCATTAGATATGCATTAGATACCATCTATGGCTAACTATTTTTCAGCTCATTTTATGTGACTTGAAATGACCTTCTTGTCCCTCTTCACATTCCTAAAGATAGTAAGAAAAACATGCATTTGTCTCATCACCTCTGAAAAATGAGGGACTGTGGTCACACTGACAGTGGCCCTGCTTGTTCAGGAAAAGGGGCTGATGAGCATTCCGGGGCCACTGGTTAGACTGCTGGCTCTCCCTTGTCTCTGCAGCCTCTCCATCCTGAACGTACTTTCCAGAGCCATAAGCACTGAGTAAGTACTCTTTTTTTTTTTTTTTTTTTTTACCTTTTAAATATTAAACAACCATACAAAGCCATTCTTCAGTGAAACATGTTGTTGGTATAAGGATACAGATTTCTGGCTTTGAATCACTTCCAGTTCTTATGCATTCCAAATCACATGCCAAAATTTTAATGAACTTTCAAATTTACATTTATGAAAACAGACCTTGGCACACATGAATGGGTTATTTTTCCATATCACTTTTCAAAAGGTTCCTCATAGCTAAAATGATTCTGAGCTGTCTTCTGTCATTCAAGATGAACTCTACAAAAGAACTAAGTGTTCTTACTTTCACACTAATTTATTCTACATTGGTTTTACTCAGCATATGGTAAGCATATGGGAAAGAGAAGTGTATCTGGAAGCTGTTAGAACTGCATGTAATCAAAATCTACCAGAAGAAACCTAATTTGATTAATTGAAAATTAAAGTAGTAGTTAATCACTTGCTATTTAAGAAAGGGGAAGAATATCACTTAAAAATGAATCTTTTTCAAACATATAAAATTAATTATCTTTGTTCCAAATCACACTTACTATTCAATTGTTAGTAATAAGAGTGCAAGGCACCCCTAAAATCTTCAGTAGGTAGGCCCTGGCTTAAGGCTAAAGGTGAATAGGAGACTTTAAAGACAGTACCTACTTTTGGCAAAGAACCCTGTCCCTGAAAACATCACTTTAGCAGATAATTGATCTTTCAAAGGGGGGAAGGAGGCTACCTAAATCCAAGTCAAGTTTTCCATCCATATTTAACTCTAAGTTATAATGCTTATATGCAATCTACAAGTTTATGTAAATCTGTTATTTTAACATCATCAGCAATCTACTTTACAAGGTATCAAAAGAATATTAGTAACTGATGAAAAGCTGAGGGGATAATTCATAAACCAAAATTGCCTGCTCAAAGTTACCATGGCCTATGTTCAAAAGTCCTATTATTTTTAAAAAATGACACTGCTATCACTACAAAAAGATATTTATTTACAGTAACACCAAACTTTATATAACCTCTCTAAAGCCTGCCTTAAAAACCAGATGCTTATGAGTTTCCTCCTTCCCTCCCAAACCTCTGTATAACATAGTAATCAAAACCAAAATTAATCCCATGTTCAAAGCTAGCAAATGGTTTCTCAGGATTACCCAATTTCCTCCTGCCCATGCATGCAAGATTTTGCTTACTAACTATAGCAAGTTCATTGTCTTTTTCAAAGGCAGACCAGCAGTATTAAAAAAAAAAAAAGAAAAAATTAACCCAAACACGTAATGCCATACAGTATATTCCCAAAATGAAAGGGGCGGGGGGAACACCTCAAGCCAAGGCAATAGATAAGTCAACAGACTCAACATTTTAAATGACAAAATCATAGTAGAAAAAAATTAAAAGGAAAAGTATGTTTTACAATAAGAATATATCAATCTAAATGAAGTGTGCCTAACATTTGGGCTAAGCATTAAAATATGAAACAGAAAAGAAGAATAAAAGAAAGCAGCTTACATGGGTGGAGAACTAAGCATACTAAACATGAAAATTAATTAGTAACATTAAGATATCCAAATTTACATTCCCTGCTGCTTAATACAAAGAGGGAGGTTCTGTTTCAATTTATCACAATAAAACAGTTTAGGTTCTACTATTCGCCAGAAACACAGTACCATGCCTTCTGAGATGGTTCTAAATTTACAATGTTTGCAACTTTCCTGTCATAAAGATCATTTGTATATGTCTCACAAAATCCCAAGCAAATGAAAACCCCACAGAGTACTTGAAACGCAGAAGTAATAATGACAACAGATCTATTCCCTTACCTTTCCCCCACATTCCACCCTTCCTCTTTTATAAAGGAAAATGTTTTCAGCCTTATCAGTTTCCTTTCACAAACACTCTGCATCATGTATCCTCAGGAGGCCCATCCACTAAAGGCAGAATGAAAGTGTTTACAGATGGTAGAAAGAGATAGAGAGAGGACACTACCCCAGAGCCAACGCTATCATCCCAGGATCTAGAGACCTAAAGAGAAGAAATTCTAGTCAACAAAACTCCAGTCATAGCTTTAGTGAAGAACTGAAAGTAAATCTTGGAGGTAAAGAATGAAGAAGACAAAAGATGGTTAAAGATTCAGGCTAGAAGGAAGGATTAGACAGATAAGCACAAACTACTGCTTTTCAAAGTCAGACTCCATACAATTCAAGTTTATAGAGACTAGCCTCTTGAATTAAAATGAACAAAACAAAAAATAATAATAATACATTTAAAAAATATTTTAAACCCAGATGGCAAACCATACCTGGCATGTTCACTAAAATAAGTGTGAAATAAGTATATAGACCCAAAAGGCCCAGCTAAGAAAATATGACTAGGGATCCCAACTTTACTGTACTCAAACCATTTTATGGCATCATTAATTTATACAGCTGTCATCTCTATAGCCTCAAGGAACTAGTAACCAAAGAACATGGTACATGATTTCATTTTAAATAGATTCATTTTAAAAGTCAGGTGATTTTGTGTTGAGAGAGTAGGTGGTGAGGACATGACAAGGAATTACAGGCCAAAATAAACCCATGGGAATTAGAATAACTAGGGCTCTACTCTTTTCATGTGAGAGAAATAGCTATCGTATTAGGTTCCACATTTTCCCAGGTATGCACAGTGGCCACAACAGTTTACATTTTATTATGATCTAAATGAACACCAGGTCTGCTTGGGCTCTTCGAACTCTCTCCATTCAGAGTCCAGACTGGGCCCCTGTAACATCTGGTAGCACAATCACTTAAGCCTCCCTAAGCTGGTGATCTGTTTTTTTTGAGTGTTCACTATGGGAAGTATACTTATTAAAATTTTGTGCTGAAAGGTATATTTACTCTGTTCAAACTTCAGATGAATATAGGAGGAAGAACTGTTTACTGTATTGTTTGTAATTCTTCTTTATCTCCAGATGAAAGTAGTTAGCCCTCTCTAGTAGTGCCTGGTCTGAGTCATTAAAACACCGTTAGAGAGTTGTTTCTCTTCTACCTTGATTTTTCTCCTGGGACATTCATTAATATTTACGCTTGAGGTTTTGGGTTGTTTTTAAGCATAAATAATTGAAATATTGTGTGATGCCATGTTAAAAACAGCTTACCACTGCAAGACTGTAATTATACCACAGCTCAAATCACTGCTGTTATGTACATATCAATGCACTCTTCACTAACAAAATAACTCATACCTTTTATCACATACATCCTTAAAGACAGATTACTACTCCATTTTACTAATACCAGATATTTGTTTTATATTCTGCTAAGTGATTCAAATAACTTTTATTGTAAAAAGAACTATCAATCAGAGCACAGTGCAATGGCTAGGGTACAGAACTTTAAAAAAAAATTATTTTGAATCTGATATGCACCACTTAACAAATTCTGGCAGGCCAGTTGGGTTCTTTGGAGATCAAGGTCCTTATCTAAAGATGAGAATATCAACATTACTTCCTATTTATCTCAGGTGAATTATGAGGATCAAATGTGAAAATGTTTTATATACTCTAAAATCCTATACAAAACCATACAGGAAAGGGTTGAGAGATTAAATTACATAAACATTTAATATTTCTTTTGTTTTTAAAGATTTTACTTATTTTTATGGCAAGGGGAAAGGAAGAAGAAAAAGAGGGAGAGAAACATCAATGTGTGGTTGCCTGTCGTACGCCTCCAGCTGGGGACCTGGCCTGAAACCCAGGCATGAGCCCTGACTGGGAATCAAACTGGTGACCTTTTTGGTTCACAGGCCGGCGCTCAATCCACTGAGCCGCAACAGCCAGGGCAATATTTAATATTTCTGTATGGCAAAAGACAAAGGCACCACCAATAATAAACTAGAAGAAAATATTTGCAACGCATTGACAAAAGACTAATATCTCTAAAGAACCTTAACAATTTGATAAGCAAAAGAACCCAAGAGAAAAAAATAAAAGAAATGTAAATAAAAAAACATATTAAAAGGTGCTCAACCTCACAGGCAGGCAGAGAACTAAAAATTAAAAATTCAATTTTCCCAGAACTGGTGATAGTTAATATTCAAAATTGGTAACAATGCAAGGAAACAGGCATTTTCATACACTGCTTTTGTGCGCAGAGGCGGAGGGGTACCTGAGTCTATACAATCTTCTGGAAAGACATATGGTAAAATGTTATTTAAAATGTTTTATTTATTGATTTGAGAGAGAGAGAGGAAGAAAGAATGAGAAATATCAACTTATTGTTCCACTTATTTATGCGTTCATTGGTTGATTTTTGTATGTGCCCTGACTGGGGATAGAACCCACGAAGTTGGTGTATTGGGACAATGCTCTAATCAACAGAACTACTCAGCCAGGGCCTAAATTTTAGGTCATACATTCTTCAATCAAGGAATCCCACTTTTAGTATTCATTCAATGGAACTAAAAGCACCAGTATTTGAAGATATATACTCAGGGAGGTTTCCCCATTACTGTTTAGAAGAACAAACCTGGAAATGTGGTTTCTGTCAATATCAGAAAGGCTGAATAAAATCAGTTGATTCTCTATAGAATATTATTTAGGCCTTAAAAATAAATTCTATATCTCTGCATATTATGGTCTCAAAATATGTTCAAGATATGTTTAATTAAAAAATTTGAGGCCTAGAATCATGTGAATCATATTATCATGTGAACAGTATTATTTAGTAAAAATGCCTATGTATATATTTATTTTTAAAAATTATGTGTGTAATTTATTAACCGTATGAGAAAGATGTGAAAGAAACATATAACATTAACACTGGTCACCAAAAAAGGCTGATACTAGAGGGGCTGTATGTGTTTATATATATGCACACGTCTGTATGGAGGGATGTTTATTAATTTCTGGGGTGACTTGCAAGAATTAAATGTATTATTTTTATAATTTAAAAAAACTTCACAAATAAGGAATTAAGACCAAATGAAATTGATTATACCCAGTACTGGAAGGAATATATGCAAATGTATAAGAATATAATAAATAAATAAATAAATAAATAAATAAATAAATAAATAAATAAGGCAACATTGCCCTACCTTTTTTTGACTAGGAAAAAACAGATCTACCAAAAAAAGTTGAAATATAACACAATGAGCTCAGTGTCGTATGCTTTGCAGTACACTACCACACAATTAATTCCTTGTCCCAAATAATTACTTGGGTAAAAGTAGAAAAGGGTTAAGCTATGAAACCTCACTTAAATGTATAACTTAAGAGACACACAGATATCACAGATGCATTTACACACACACACACACACACACACACACACACACACACTCTACTGAAGGAAAAGGAGGGGCAAAGGTTAGAAGACAGGCACCCAGGTGCTCAGGTTGAGGGGAGGGGAGGGTAACAGTAGCCAAGGCAGATATTCATAATCAATAACCACACCAGTCTCTGTGGAGCTGAGGGCACCTCAGAATTCCATTACCCACCTCAGGGTTATAACACAGGGGAAACCTATCTGCGTTTCCTGGCTCAGAAAGTCAGGTAGCTTAGCTGACCTTGCTGGAGAGGGGAAAAAAATCCAAGTCTGAGATGATGTTGAGACCCTTTCGAACCCTAGTACTTTATGAGCAAGCTTTCAAAAGTGCTCATTCAATAAATACTACTGAAATGTTCTTGATCTGCCTCCAAGAAAGGCTTCAATGGTGTAGTTTTGGGGACTATGGAACAATAGATGTCTCCCTATCTGGCAGCTGATCTGAAATGCCATTACCAAACATGTTTTCATTCCATAAAAGATTTCTTAGAAGTGTGAATATGGCAATAACATACCATCAGGAATTGGTAATAACAGATGCTTGTCCTTTTTGATAGGTTGGTATGTTCTCCTTACCTTCAACTAGTGGCTATCAAATTGTGACCTCAAGACTAGCAGCATCAACACCACCTGGGAACTTGTTGGAAATGCAAATTCTCAGTCCTCACCCTAAAATAAATGAATTAGAAACTTTGGGGGAGGAGTCCAGCTCATTTTTAACAAGTTTTCCAGTTTGTTCTGATTCTGGTGCCCACTAAGGTTTCAGAACCACTGCCTCAAACTATCTGTGCAAAAATAGCAGCTACATGTATATGTGTTTTTATCCTGCACACCTGCAAAATTTGACAATAACAACAGTATTATGTACCATCAAGTAAAGTTCATTTGTTGTTTCATTTTTTTAATGAAACTGGTTTTTTCAAGAAAGTTTGTTTCTAGAAGTCAGTAACTGAGGTTACTAAAATAGCTATCACCATAACCAAAGCTGCTTCTAACTTCACTACCAGAGACAAAACACAATACAAGTATGACCAAACCTCTCCCCATACTAGCTGTGTAGTTTGCACAGCCTGCCTTTTCGCTAGAACTCTTGCTGTTTATGGCACTTGCCTTTTTGCATAATCAGTTGTGAAATGACTTTATTGTACATATTTATTCCTCTGTATAACGCAATTCAACAAACACAAGTGACCTAGAATCGCTATACATAAGACATTATATAAAGAACAGCAAGTGAGGACTTGACTCCTTGACTTCAACAATTCCAGCTGGAAAACAAACAGCTTGCAGAATGCAGCAGATTCTTACCTCTCCACCAAAATCCTTCCTCCCCAAAATCCTTCCTCCCCTTTCCATGTTACACAATATTTCTCAGCCTCCTTTGCAAAACAGTGGTCATTAAGGATAATTCTTGCCGACAGAAGGTAAGAAGTAACATGACTTTAGACATGTTAGGCTTTAGACATCAG